>JAJAGP010003347.1:0-76621 GCA_025084515.1 Ancistrus triradiatus | reverse complement strand
ACATGGACCAATATGGCAATATGACCTCGTTTTGACCACAAGACAGCAGCATAATTATTCTTAAACGGCTGAAGACCGCTGCATAACCTTTCACTGGCATCTCAGTTCCCTTTTATCATTGAACTTAACATCCAGCTGAACAAAACTAGTAAATACGACACATATTTACCTTTGTATGTTGTTAAAAAGGTCACATACCTGAGTCAGAACCGAATTAGTAGTTACGAGCAGTAAAAACAGAAAATTCCAGAAGGATGTGTAGGGAGAATGATTAGCTAACGAGAGCAGGGTTCTAACCAAGGTGTACGGATTAACGTGAAGGCCTTTTTTCGAGCTGTACCGTAGTGTTTGGGTTAAACTAATCATTTTAACTTCATGTAAGACTTCTTGTTTCATGTGTACCGTGTTAAATGCAAAGCAGTCCGATTTCTATGCTGTTTAATTCGATCCTGTAGGAACTAGCTGGATAGGTTTGCAGTTTAAACAAAAAAGTTTGTTGTAGAACACTTGCCAGTATCGTCCTCTGACGGAGAACCATCAAGCCTCAGCATGAAAGTGAATTACTTCGAGGTCGAGCTGGTGGTTTACGTTTGAAAACCAGATTTTCAGGAGAGCAGTGGGAACCCGACCGAGTCCAGAAATAGCACATCGAATCAGGACCACGGGCGTGGGGGAGAGCAGTTCATTGCATGGCCAGCAGAGGGCACTGTTGCATCACTGGAAATGAGACATATAGGAATAAGACGACACCAGCACCCGACCTGCCTGTTGCGAACCCAGCCTGGAGTTTAAACTCAGGTCTTCAGGAACTGTTAAATCCAAAAATGATCAAAGTATTTCGGTGCACCCAGGTGCCTAGCCCACCACTGCAGCCACATTTGTGAAACTGGATCAGGGACCCCTGCTAGAAATGACAAAGTGGACCAACTCCCTGGTGCTGCCACATCTGAGTCACAACCTGGCACTTAGTCTAAGGCACTCGTTCACCCTTGTCCGGTGGATTCCAGAATTCCACCCCACCCTGACCCGGCAGGAAAACGAGAAAACACAATCAGAACAGCGAACTGTAGTTTACAGGCTTAAACATGGTCCTTTGGACACACTACTGCACTTATTGTTACGTTATACCCAAGCAGCATTTGTAGTCCAACACTGGCAAACAAGGACTTGGGTTCATCACGCTTTAGTGCTGACGTGACTTGGCACAAAGACACCAGAAAAACCTCGTTACTACTCGTAAGAGAAAATGAAGACCAGAATGCCATAACTGGGTGGTAGAACATTTATTGATCACTGTACATCCTTTCACTTGTCCTCTGGTTTGTTGAAGCAGTAAGTGAGACAGCATTTGCCACAGTAGTGCCTGTCGAAGTGGCTGGCCATGAAAACACCGGCGCCACACTCGTCAGCGGGGCACTCACGACGGAGACGGTGGATCTTTCCGTTCTCGTCGACCTGGAAAAGATTTCAGATTGGACGTGAATTCGGATCCTTCTGCCAGCCGCTATGGATGACCCCATGTCATCATAACCTACAGGCACGTCATTATTCCCTGAAGATTTCAGCACAAACAACTATTCAAATTGTTTTTAGTATTACAAAATCTAGATACAACTTATATGGGATGGTGGTAGCCTAGCGGATAAGGTACTGGACTCTGGACCAGAAGGTCCAGGGTTCAAATCCCACACTGCCACTGTTGGGTCCCTGAGAAAGACCCACAGGTTGTAAGACTAACTTGTCTAAGTTGTCGCTCTGGATAAGGGCATCTGCTAATTGACAAATGTAAGAGAGGATGGAGGATGAATTCTCCACCAATATGGAGGCTCAAATGTATTAGGACCCTGTATCATGTCAAAATATGAGAAAAAGTATCAATCATTTCAGTATATAAAATCTGAAATGAACCGTTACCCCACTACCTCCTAAAGCACACTCAAACCCCTCTGATTCTGTGCTACAACCCATTTTAATCTCTTCCCACTATCCAAACCACTAACCCGTTAGAACAAACCTCAAGCTGAAAATTAAATTAGAGAAATGTAATTCTACACCAATTGCGTATCAGTTGCTTTAAATCAAATCTGTGGTATTTTGCCTCTACCAGCACCTGTCATCAAAGATCTGCGATTCAGGCTTATCCAGGGATTCATTATAGCAGAGCACCAGAGCACATACGGTTTTTAAACTGGCCGAGAATGGAGGACAAAGCAGAGAGACGTGCCGAAAGTTTAACACATCTAAACTGTTTTTGGTATTAGAAATGCTCGTCCAATCCCATATTATCCAGACTACATACTCACTAAATATCTACTAATATCTACATTTTGGAACCCATTCTCACCTTATAGTACTTGAGCACAGCAAGTTTGACCTTCTTCCTCTTGTGCTTGTTCTTCTTGGGGGTGGTGTAAGACTTCTTCTTTCTCTTCTTAGCACCACCACGAAGCCTCAGCACCAGGTGCAGGGTGGATTCCTGAAAAAGCACACCTCAGTGTCATTCCTGATAAACGCCTGATCTCGCAAGGGTAACCGCAGAAAATGTTCATCAAGATGGGCTAACCGCTGCTTTCAATATCTGGTGCTGATGAGTAGTAGCAGTTCAGCATTTAAGTCGAGCCAGATTCAGTTTGACTAAGGCATATGTACAGGGACCAAAATGGTCCATTACTCACTAACCCCCCCACATTCTAATCTGTTCTGCTTGTTGACAATCCTTAGAGGATTATTTGCAGCAATTCTGCCATTAACAGTTGGTGCGCAGATGTTTGACGCTAGAACTGCGTACTGATAAAAGGCTATTCTTTGGCCAAGGCCTCAAATATATGTAAAATTTGAACTCTTTTCCAGAGCAACCCAGTTTAATTTTGGCCACAGCACTTCTACTACTGACCTAAATAGCTGGAAGTAGTTTCTTAAAAAATGGGTTTTGCCTTAGTTCTGCCTTTTGCCTCATTGCTTATCAAAACAAAATCCAAATAGGTCATTTGGTGTCCAATCTACCTGAAGATAAGCTCAGGGAGTACTCCTGACGCTCGTAATCACTTTGCAACCATTTGCACACACTTGACACCTGCGTTCACGTAATTACTCTGTTACATCAAAATTAAGACATTTGCTTAAACATACCTTCAATATAAAACTTGTTTTGGACAAACAAAATTTTAACATTAGCCTAAAACTGAACACTGCTATTTTAAAAAATGCATATTTAGAGGGCGTGATTTAGAGGGACGTTACACGGTATACAATATCTCAATTTTAAAATACCCCCAGTACTACAACTGCATTGCTGAAAAGCTTTAGTAAAATTAAATGTGGACACACTGCTTGTAGTCAATTTCTACACAGCCATCAACCACTTTGAAAACTATAATCCAAACCTTTAGGACAAGAGACAGTGCGTACCTTCTGGATGTTGTAATCAGAGAGGGTGCGTCCATCCTCAAGCTGCTTTCCGGCAAAGATCAACCTCTGCTGATCAGGAGGGATGCCTGAAAAATCAGACCTCCGTCAAGACTCCAGCCATAACATGACAAACCAATGCAAGGTTTCTTGTGCTTACATTTAAGAATCAAACACTTCTCATTGAACTATGGTAATTACTAGTGATGAGCACATGTGCCACCCTAACCCTAACTAACCACTTGCAACCCCGAAGGAACGGGTTTAAGGAAGATAGGCAGTTTGTGAGATCAGAGTATAAGATCACCATTAAAGAGCTCCAATATGATCTCCAATCACAGCATGCCCACATGGTTAAGCACTGACAATACAATAGTTTAATGCTTTGATGGAACTCACAGCACCCTTTTAGCTCATACCTAATTGTGCATAAGTAAATCTCTACATACAAGTATAATAATGTAAGCATCTCGAGTATCAGAGTGTAATCAATATCTTAAATATATGGCTTTACCTTCTTTGTCTTGGATCTTGGCCTTGACATTTTCGATAGTATCTGAAGGCTCGACCTGCATGCAACGTGTATACGATTAACATGTACAAACGTAATAGATTACAGTTGTCGTATTTACCGAAAGCACTCCATTTAACCAATAACAAATGCGTATAAATTAAATTACTCTAAGACAACCCATAGCATACCGATCACTAACATGGCCACACTGTATACACGTGCTACAACTAAGCTTTAAAACAAGTTAGCAGACTCGTTACATAACGTATTCAGCACAGAAAGCTATTTACCGTTTAAAGCAGTTAATACTAACTGCATGTTTTACTTCTATAAGACATTAAAGTCAAGAACTATGAAAGTAATGCTAGCACAACGTGCGAACCGCTGCTAACCTCAAGGGTTATGGTCTTCCCCGTTAGGGTTTTCACGAAAATCTGCATTTTGCCGTTCAATCCACCTGCACACAAAACAACAGGCGTTTATTTAACACTACAATTCAACGTTCATGATCATCTGGGTCAGTTTTAAAAGTTATTTTTAACTCATAAATCGGAGCCCGACTCACCAGAAGCCTGTCGCTAATGGCGGAACATGAGAAAAGGGCTTTGGTAGGGAGGAACGGGGTTTTCAGCAGCCGATAGCAGGGGCTGGCACTCCCGCTCATCGCCGGGCTAAATTTTATTTATTTTATTTTTTTTAGAACAGCTTGTTTAAAGCGAATAACGATAATTTTAGGAATATAATTACACCGTAAATACATTACACTGTGTTTGCGAATAAAAACTGTATGCGCTATTAACAACTGGAAAAATACACTACCCATAATCCTACTTGAGTCCATAGGGTCCTTCAGATCCACTAGGAAGTTAAAGGCTACTGTATTATATTCGTTAATATATTATTAATAATTAGGTTTTAACCCGTAATAAAGTTTCATGACTAGGTTACATAATTTCTTGAATTATATTGTAGTCAAAATCAAGCGACGGCGGTAGTAATAAATCACAAATACGTTACACTTTAGGCGTCGGTAACTATCAAAAAACTACGCTACCCACAATCCTACTTGTTGCTATGGGCAACTAGCGTAAATCTTAGTGCTTCGTAATCCGTTTAATGCAGTTAAAAAAATTAAGACATTTCTTAAATCTGTCACTGGCCGTAGTTTTATTAAATGACTAAATTAGTTAATATTGAATGAAATATCAACACTACGTGACACTTTGGAGGCAATTAACTAATGACTACACTACCCATAATCATGCTCGTCCCTGTGGGTAATGGAGCAGAATTTTTTTATTTGATATTGTATTGTTAATAACATGTATTGTAAATGTGCAGTATTTATATTGCTATAGTATATTGTTAACAGTCAGGTTTTTACTACATTGAAATGACCCTCTGAAAAACTACACCACCCATCAACCCCAAGTAACCATAGTAACTTGAAGTTCTAAAGAAACACAGAATTTCAATAGAGGTTTATTAAAAGCATCGCTGCTAATAAACACAACGTTGTATGGATCTTAACGATTATTTTACATTTCGTGAATCATCCAGTGACATGAGCTTTATTAAATCACTGAATATGTTTATATTAAAGGAAAAGCAGCTCATCGGCTGTTCTGATGAAATGGGAGCAGATGAAATGCGTTACAACATCTACTCTGCAGCATTCAGTAAGGTAACACTTATATTATATTATTATATTATATTATATTATATTACAGTAACCTATAGTATTCATAAAACTGCATCTTTTAATTATTTAATTATTGTTTTAATAGTAAAACCATTAACTATGCACACTTTCATTCTTTAGAATTTCTATTAACTGTGCATAACTTGTAATTGTATGTTATTAAAGCAGTTTAATTATTATTATTATTTTTTTTTTTTTGGAAGGCGCACTCAGGGCACAGGCATAAGTGTGGGTTACATGGGTTCTGGGTGAGATGCCAGGTCACTGCAGGCCCAGCAGGGGTAGCTGTTGCTGTTGAACCCGAGACCCTGTGGTGGTGGGTTAGCACAGTACAATCCCCTGATCACCTGTTTTAAGACTTGTTGAGACTGTACCATTAAAACACAGAATGGGGTTTGCTTTATTGAAATTTCAGGAGCTTCCAAAAACTGTATTATAGTCAGGTTGCAATTAAAAAACGGAGGCAGGTTTGAGAGAGGTACATAAAGAAACTACAACGACAGTGCCCTCTAGAGGAAGATCAACGCAAAGTGTGCATGAAAAATCTCAAATACTTAGTCTATTTAGACTACATGTATTTATTTCTAAAATAATATTTGTGTGATTAAATTTGTTATGGAAGGAAATAGTTATACAGCAAGTTTCCACAGCACCTTGACAATATATTACGTCATTATACTGAGAAATGTCTGTGTATGACCCTTTTGTTAGATAATTGACTATACTACAACCTACAAGCCAGTTCTTTCAGCCATCAAGAAGGAATATGACGATTTCATTGCTGCATTGAAAAAGAATCAGCAAAAGTCCCAGGTTGCTCATAAAAAACTACAGGCTATGGCTAAACGACCCACCTCCTTAATATACTATCAGAGGAGAGCTGCTCAACTGCAAGAGAGGTAAAAAAAAAAGTAACAAAATGACAATGTCGCATCATCCTCTCACAGAGGCTTTGAGACAGCAAAGCTCATTTCCTGTTCTTTTAGGATTGCAGCCATTCAAAAAGATACCACTGAGCTACAAGCTGAATTGAGAAAGCTTCAAGATTGTGAAAAAGAGCGAGAATTAAAACAGCAGGATGACCCGGCTCCTGCACAGATACCAGGTACTGTAACAATAAGTCATGATCATTACAGGGCTGTCACTTCAGCGGTACTGAGATGCACACGAGGAACTCATGGTCTGGCACGTTAACGCTGTTATCCCAGCAGAGTGACAAATGAGGCTCAGAAGGTCCCTGATGATGTAGCAACTCCTGACCTGGTGCCCTCACCCTGGAAGCCAGTATTGAATCCAGTATGGAAATCCAGTACTAGTTCTCCTGAGTTATAGGTCTCAGTTCCAACTTGTTCCACCTTGCTAAAGGTTCTAAACTGTTCCGCTTTGTTTGATGTCTACGTTCCATCCAGTTGCACTTTGTTATAGATCCCAGATCTGTCCTGTTCTTGCAAGTGAAAGGTCCCAATTCTGTTCCAGTAAGTTGAAGGGAACAGTCCCATCATTTTTCACTGAGATAAAGGTCTTGGCTCCGCCATGTTGTAGGTTCTGGCCCTATCTGCGCTGGCTCAGGTTTCCAGTTCTGTAGCTCGCCAGACCAGGGGTCCCTTGTGTGCGTGACAGGTTCACCTACAAGTGCAGAGACACAAGGTGTCTGTTGTTGACGCCCAGTCGTACACCTAAGCTCACTCTGTCTCCAGGTCTCTCGTTTAGTGAGTCATTAAACCCGGCAGTTCTGTCTAAACATCTGAAGGACTTGGAGCAAAGGCGCTCAGACCTGAGCAAGAAAAAAAGCCAGTATGTGCCCATACAGGTCAAAACTGATCTGGATATCAAAATGAAGGCCACACTGGACCAAAGAGATGAACTGATCTTGGAAAATGAAAGACTGCAGCTACGGTGAGAGCTCTTATCAAAACATTAACCATGCAGACTCATTTCCATGATAACAGCACGGCTGATCTCAGGTCAGCGATTTTTTAGCTGAATCCCAAATATAGAAATATATATACCAGAATATATTGGTGATGTATTCATTATACTTATTAGAATGACATTACCATGTACAGTGTTGGGGACATAACTCATTATAAATGCCTAATTACCTCTTTAAACAACTAATGAGCATTATTTTACTCATTGCTTCCAAGTTTTTTATTTATGTAACTCCCGATAATTCATATTGATCTGTACCAACTAGAAAGTGCAAGGATAATAGTCCTATATGGTCCAATAGTATTACGTACATTATTTTAGAAAGAAGATTCTTGTTCAAATTTAAATCGTTGACTTGGTATCGATGGAATTTTTGTCAATATTTCCAAAGGCAGTTACACAAATTTGCCAGCAGGTGTCGCTAAGGTGTTGGGTTTCGGGCATTTTCTAAAACACCGAATCACTTTTCGAATTGATTGGTTCAAATCAGAATCAGGCTTTACAGGGAAATTGTTTTTCGGTTGAAACATTAATATGTTGTATGTTTTGTTAAAAATGAATATAAACATTTATTTTTTATTATTACTTGTATTATTAATCGAGGTCTGAAAACATTGCATCTTTGTTATTTGGACCAGTTGTCATTTACAATGAACAAATGCTCTTGATGTTGCTGCTAATAAATCCTTTTATTTGTAATTCTCAGAAGTACATAGAATAAAACCAAAATGTTCCATTTCACTCAAACAAGTACAATACCTGCAAATAGTAAAACCAGAGAAACTGGCCCTTATTTTATCAGTAGTCTCTTCATTTTTGCAGAGCTGGACTGTCCAGTGTATACAGTATAACGGGACGTTTGGTATTTTTTTCTGCTGATTATACTTACATTAAAATGAAAATGAACTTGTCTCTAGTTATGACCAGTTGACTTATCTGATGAGGCCATCGATTTGTGGGAAAGTCAGGAAAACCGTTCTCTCCTCTGCTTGAGCTCCTCTCCTCCGAACTGGAGCGTGTTTCAGAAATAAAAGGTGCTATTTTATCTACAGTGTTTCCAACCCACAGAAGCACTCTGTATTTGACGTGCTCTCTACGTGTTCTGCCATTCCAGCGCGTGACGATGATAACGTCGACAGAGACGAGGAGCAAGATGGCGATCCTGCCAAAGTCAACGAATCGCTTGTAGTAGTGGATCACATTAAGAGGTGTCCAGATAATTAGTCACATCACAGCTCTACACTCACTGATCACTTTATTAGCTACACCTCCTGCTTCCGACACTCATCGTCCATTTTATCGGTTCAACTTACCATATAGAAGCACTTTGTAGTCCCCTTTATTCTGTTCTCTAATGGTCAGGACCCCCATAGGACCGGCACAGATCAGGTACTTTTTGAGTGGATCATTCTCAGCACTGCACTGACACTGACATGGTGGTCATATGTTAGAGAGTGTTGAGCTGGTAAGAGTGGATCAGACACAGCAGTGCTGCTGGAGTATTTAAACAGCACACTGAAACTGCTGGACTGAAAAGTCCTCCTACCAAAAATGTCCAGCCACCAACATCCTGTAGGTAGTGTCCTGTGAGCACTGATGAAGGATTAGAGGTTGGCTAAGAGGTTGTGCACAGATGAGCTGCTGTCTCTGACTTTACATCTACAAGGTGGGGCAATAAGGTAGATGTGTCTAATAAAGTGGACAGTGAGTGTCAAGGAATACCAATGAATTGACGCAATGTTAAATTGGGTAAATGCTTCTGTCACAGGTTTGTAGAGCTGTTTGAAACAGGCGAATATGAAGCAGCCGCCCTTCATGCTGCCAAGTCCTCTGATGGAGTGCTCATAAACGTGGAGACCATGAAGCGATTCAAATGTACGCCCCTCATGCTCTCTGGCTTTGTTTTTGAAGTTGTAGTTTGGTGATTAAGGTGTGCTAATAATTCGTTTCAGCCGTCACGGTGCATGAGGGAGAGATTCCTCCTGTGCTGCTCTTCTTCCAGGCCGTGATGCTCTCAAAACAGCCAGATATGGAGCTGTCTTTGGAGGGAGTCTGCTGCGCTTTACAGCATGGCTACATCGAGCTGGTTACTTTCTGGGTGACTCAGCACAGGTGAGAACTGTTGAGAAAAACTAATGTTTAATAAATAGAATGGAAGCTTTAATTCAGGGCTTTGGGTGCCTGGTCCTGGGCAGTCAGCTGCATAATCCAAACCGCTCCTCCCACAGGTTGACTTACAGTGAAGAATTAGGTGATGTTCTCTATAGACATGGAGATGACGACCCATGCATTGTGGACACTTGTTTGGCTCTGGCCTACATCATTTACTCAGCCTGCAGGCTCCTCAGCAAGGCAGTACTGAGCATGTGCAAACGAGGGCTCATAAGTGCAGCTTTGGAATTTATTTACCTCAACAACGACTTTACAGTAGGTGAGAAAATCCATACTTAATCCTCCACTCAATTTTAGGGTCGCCTGCCCCCTGAACCCTGAGGAGCGCAGAGAGACCGTTGGGGAAAACATTGGGGAAACACACACAAAGCCTAACCCGAATGTTTGGTGCAAGCTATAGATCTGAAGCAAGAGGGTGTACAATCTCAGTACTGGGGAACCAAGTGAAACCTCTCTCTACCATTGAATAGAAATTTTCTTTGTCACCCCTGGCAAGTGAGTTCCCTAATACTGCTATGTCCAGATATCAGTTTCCTGACACTGTTCAGGGACATGGTTCCCCCCCACCCTAAAGTCCACGTATATGACATACTGGCACCATTAAGTTCAGATATATGGCTCCATGGAACCAAGTGTTGATACTTGTGACCTACTGCTGCTGTTAAGTACACTATATGGTTCCACAAAAAGTCTAGATCTATGATATACTAATATAATATTATGGCTAGGGTTAGGGATAGGGGTAGGGCGATGTTAGGCATGGGGTAGAGCTAGGGCAGGGATATGCCTAGGATTAGGGTTAGGGATAGGACTAGGGTTAGGGTTAGGGCTAGGGTTGGGGCTAGGGCTAGGGCTAGGGCTATGGTTAGGGCTAGGACTAGAACTAGGGTTAGGTTTTAGGGCTAAGGTCAGGGATAGGGTTAGGGCAGGGGCTAGGGCTAGGTTTAGGTTTTACTGTTAGGGGTAGCGTTAGGGCTGGAGCTGGAGCTAGGGCTAGAGCTAGGGTTATGGTTTAGGGATAGGGTTATTTTTCAGTGTTATGGGTAGGGTTAGGGCTGGGGCTAGGGCTAGGGTTAGGGCTAGGGTTATGGTTAGGGCTAGGGTTAGGTTTTAGGGCTAAGGTTAGAGCAAGTTTTGGGTAGGGGTTAGGGGTAGGACTAGGGTTAGGGCTAGGGGCAAGGTTTGGGATGGGGTAGGGATAGGGGTAGGGTTAGGTTTCAGGTCTCATGTTGGGGCTAGGGGTAGGGCTAGAATTAGGGTTAGGGTTAGGTTTTAGGGCTAAGGTTATGGCAAGTTTAGGGTAGGGCTAGGACTAGGGTTAGGGCTAGGGGGAGGGTTTGGGATAGGCATAGGGCTAGGGGTAGGGTTAGGTTTCAGGTTTAGGGTTGGGGCTAGGGGTAGGGGTAGGGCTAGAATTAGGGTTAGGGCTAGGTTTGGGGCTTGGGTTAGAGTTAGGTTTTGGGATAGGATTAAGTTTTGGTCCAAGATTAGGTTTTGGGCTAGGGTTAGGGCACAGATTAGATTAACAGTGAGTATTTAATTAATTGTTGAATATACATATACATATATTTTGGATCAATATATGTTTTTAAAAATCTATTTCTAGAGATTGTAAGAATCCTGTGCTGGTTGCTGTCCATGTTTGCATGACAGGGTGTTGGCTGACAGGTTATACATTTGTTGTTGACATGTAAAAGCAACAATGTTTGCTTCAGTCGTAGAGAGCACATTAGTTAGTTGTTACTAGTTAAGACACAACATAGGGAGTTGTGGTGATTTAGTAAAAGGGTAGTTTAAAATGAACTAGTTTTAACTCAGGATTAGTAAAGACTTTACACACAAACTTAAGAACAAACATACACCAAAACGGTGCAACCCAGTTCTGGATTATTGGCCATTCCGTAGAGTGCACAGATCCCACCTCTGCCAGAAGCTGCCACTGTTGGGCCCTTGAGGAAGGCCCTTAACCCTCAGTTGCTTGGACATCTGCCAAATGCTATAAATGTAATGGATATTAGTATGTGGTTAAGTAAATGGTGTGTACATATGTGTGTATGTAGATGACTGTATATTTGTGCTGAGAGGATGTCCCAGTCTGGCTCTGCTGCAGAATTTGACTCAGCAGTATGGGAACAGGGCAGCGCTTCTGTCTGTAGGGTTCATCTGCCATTCTCTCCTGAACTCTGACTTAGAGGATCTGGTGTTTGAGCTGCTGGAGGAGATTCATGCAGATGGTCAAGGTTAGCTACACACACACACACACACACACACAATGACAGTTATGTAGATATAGTGTCTGGTGTATTAATTTCACTCTCACATAAAGGACAGATGAATAAAGAATGAAGTTCCCTGCTGCCTCCTTTCCACTGTTTTGATGGCAAGGGGCTGTTTTGTGACTCCCTTATATTTGTTCAGATTTATTTCTGTAGTGCTTTTTACTTTCTCAAAGTAGCTTTTCAAATTTAGATCAAGGTCTAACCCATTAAACCTTATAAGAAAGAAATCTTGGAAGGACCAAGACTCAAAAAGGCACCCGACCTCCTTGGCTTAGTTGTTATATGAAAGAATTAACCAAGTGATCTAAATGAAATGAAATATTTTGAAGAGTATAATAAAATAGAGAACAGAAACTCTATAGCGAATAAGCCAATAATGAAGAGAACTATTGCGTAGAATACCGTAAAAATATGCATATCTGCCTTATTTAGTCCAGTGAATAATGCTGGCATGGCATCCTCAGTCACCCAGAGGAGGGAGACAGTTACTGCCCTCTGTGGTCTAAGTACATTGGGTCTGGAGCTGATGACGGAAGAACAGCTTGGGTGGGCCTGAGGCGGAGGAACATCTTAGCATGTGAGCTGGAGTTGGTACCGGAACACACGTTCAGAGAGTATATGTTTTACTAACACATGCCGTCAATTGGCACACGAGATACCAGCTTGCATGCGCGGTTTCTTAGAAAAGTACCTAATAAAATATACTTCTGCATCACAAGAGTGTCAAGTTTGTATATAAAACATGTACTGTACAGATTGACCTTAATGCATCGAATAGAGTAAACATTGGTAAAGTGGGACAGCTTGACACAAGATAACTTCACATAGTGTCCCATGAGTGTTCCATTTTAAGAGTATGGGTGCCTGTATATCCTGTAAAATGATTTGGGGTTTGGTCAGTCACTGTTTGAAGAAGCATAATTCCATTTGTGTTTGATATTTGGCCATTTAAAACACAACCTACGCTTTGCTTTTAAACATGATATTATGTTATTATATATGACATTAATATTATAGTGAAAGTGACAGAGAACAGTTTTTCCAAAATTTACCTATTCCATTCATTTATTTTACTCACCGACCTCAACCAGGTGAGTTAGAGAAAACCATCGTGGATGACGAGCTGTGCAGCGCAGAGTGCTGGAGTGAGATCGCCATGCGCTGTGAGCGTACCAACCGGCCGCACCTGGCACAGGACATCATCTCCACCCTCCTGTGCCAGCCTGGAGCCGTGCGCCTCTCCCCCGACGCCGACGGTGCCAAGCTGATGGAGGATGTGTTCATGTAGGCCACCAGGTGGAGTCTGAGAGACGAACCGTGTTGAAAGCGCGACAGCAAAATGTTGCAGGGAAATGAGATGTAATTGTTATTTAGAACACAAGGAGCTGATGCTGATAGATTATAGGGTGTTTTATTGCTTTTGACAACTGCACAATAGGAAAATAATGATGTAAGAACTGGATACGTTTCGGTCTGGCCGGCATTGGCAGGTCATTGTCTGTTTACATGCGGGGACGAGAGAAGGGCAGCTTTGTGGTCCACCACCCAGGCACAGTGCGCTCTTTGTCTTGTTGCTTAGCCACTATGGTAACAAGGCACATGAAAGCAAGCGGCGCCTCCTCGCTCGACTAACAACACCCACATTCAGAGATTAGTCTCCGAGCACCCCCAAACACAAACGAATCCTAGATGCCGCCTCGCATCAGCCTTGTTTCTGCACACGAGTGTGATATAGCAGGCGTCTGCGTATTCCCTCATCGGCACAAGTAAATACAGGAGTCAGGATTTTGTGCTGCAGTGGCACAAGATGCTGATCAACACAGGAAAGAGGGTGTTTGTGGCTGTGGAGGCTGTTTCAGCTCTGGGCAGTTCAGCCAGTGCCACTAGTATCGATCTCCTGCAGTTAGGCAAGCTGGACAAATCCTGAACTTGCTGCTGGGTCAGTGTGTTATACAGCCAGAAACCTGCTGTGTCACTTGATACAGGCATGCCTGCCCTTTTCTCTCAATGCATGATGTTATACTTGTTATACTAACAAGTCAGCATTTCGCTTACAAACGTAACTGATCAGCCAAGATTGGTGTGTACTGTAGCTAGCAGGTTAATTTTGAAACGTATAGCTCCACATATTCAGAGCAGTCAGTTTTGACACATTAATGTATGTACATTTGTATGGAAAGATCAATTTATGCCTCACTTGTGCTGGTCAGAGCCGCCAGTCCATGACAGGGCCGACACAGTTGGCTGCTGCAACGTTGTTGGTTGAAGAGCACTGTCACGAATTAAGCCCTGGTCCAGCTGTTTTGTTATTGGCTCTGTTCTTGTACCACATGTGTGTGTGTTTCATGGATGTTTCTCCTCACCAGAGGTTCCCGAGACACAGCGCTCCATGGCGTGCCTTCACTTTACAAGTATACAGGTATACCCCTGCTTATCCTGGTCAGGATCGTGGGGAGGGTCTGGAGCCTAACCCGGAATACACTGGGTGCAGGCAGAGGTACACCTGCAACTAGATGGCAGGTCGCAGGTTCTGTAAACCCACCACTGGGCCTTCACATTGAAAGCCAAAGCCGTAACACAAACCCAGACTCTGAGGAATTGCTGTTTGAAGCAGCTGGCCCTTATTACTGTGCGTTCGTTGACAAGTTTATATATCTTTGTGAGGACCATACATCACAAAGATGGTAAGTGAATATCTTGTTTTGACATTTTGCTCTCAATCTTAAGGAAAGTGCCTGTTTAGAGTTAGAATGAGGTAGCTACAGTATATTAGGTCAGTGGAAAGTGCGCACAATAAAAGAAAGACAAACGTGTGTGCGATGTACCGGCACTAAAAAAAACACTAAAAACCAAAGGAAACCATATCCTTAGTTGACAGAGTAAATCATCTACTGACATAGATTTACCAACCTGCTAGTCTAAGTGCTTTTTATTTTACTGTCCCACCAACATGGTTTTGATCTCGCCTTGTCATTCCCACTCTGCTGGCTCACAAGACCAGTATGAGCTTCTGTGTGGCCTGAATTCAGAGGTATGACTCATTTCCAGTCATTTGCTCCATTAGTGTGACGCAGGGGTTGGTGAAAAGCTAATCCTGCCCTGATGGAGAATTAGCAGCTATATCTAAACATTGGCTAGACATCCGGTCGTGTCTAAAGGGCAATTGAGATTGCATCAGGCAAACAGATTCCTCTATAATCAGGTACTTTGCTTTGTTAACAGCTGAATGACAATGGATTTATATTTAGCCTGTGTGGTTCATTTTATTTCAGTTTGTTTGTATGCCACTGTGTGCAAGGAATTGAAACGAGCCCATTGATTCCTAGGTTTGAATAGCGAGGGTGATTTTTAACTGTTTCTTGAGCACAGTATTTTTGAACGCTGTTGTCCAAATGTGTTGAACGTTAAGAATTTCTTCATCAAGCATAGTTCTCTGTTCCAGTATACTCACATATCATTAAGTAGAGTACAGTGGGACAAAAAAGTATTTAGTCAGTCACTGATTGTGCAAGTGCTGCTACTTAGAAAGATGAGAGAGGTCTGTAATTTTCATCATAGGTACACTTCACTTATTAGAGACAAAATGAGAAAAAAAAAATCCAGGTAATCACATTGTAGGATTTTTAAAGTGTTGAATTGTACATTATGGTGGAAAATAAGTATTTGGTCAATAACAAAAGTTCAACTCAATACTTTGTAACATACGTTTTGTTGGCAATGACAGAGGTCAAATGTTTCCTGTAAGTCTTCAGCAGGTTTGCACACACTGTAGCTGGTATTATGGCCCATTCCTCCATGCAGATCTTCTCTAAAGCAGTGATGTTTTGGGGCTGTCGCTGGGCAACACAAACTTTCAACTCCCTCCACAAATTTTCTATGGGGGTTGAGATCTGGAGACTGGCTAGGACACTCCAGGACCTTGAAATGCTTTTTACAGAGCCACTCCTTTGTTGCCTGAGCAGTGTGTTTGGGATCAATGTCATGCTGGAAGATCCAGCCACGTTCCATCTTCAATGCTGTCACTGGTGGAAGGAGGTTTTGGCTTAAAATCTCATGATACATGGCGCCGTTCATTCTTCCCTTAACATGGATCAGTCGTCCTGTCCCCCTTGCAGAAAAACAGCCCCAAAGCATGATGTTTCCACCCCCATGCTTCACTTTAGGTATGGTGTTTTTGGGATGCAACTCAGCATTCTTCTTCCTCCAAACACGACGAGTTAAGTTTTTACCAAAAAGTTCTGATATTATACCACATGATATTGTCCCAGTCCTCTTCTGGATCATCCATATGCTCTCTGGCAAACTTCAGACGGGCCTGGACATGTACAGGCTTAAGCAGGGGGACACGCCTGGCACTGCAGGATCTGAGTCCCTCTCGGCGTAGTGTGTTACTGATGGTAGCCTTTGTTACTTTGGTCCCAGCTCTCTGCAGGTCATTCATCAGGTCCCTCCGTGTAGTTCTGGGATTTTTGCTCACCGTTCTCATGATCATTTTGACCCCACAGGATGAGATCTTGCGTGGGGCCCCAGACTGAGGGGAGATTATCAGTGGTCTTGTATGTCTTCCATTTCTTACAATTGCTCCCACAGTTGATTTATTCACACCAACCTGCTTGCCTATTGTAGATTCACTCTTCCAAGCCTGGTGCAGGTCTGCAATTTTCTTGCTGTTGTCCTTCGACAGCTCTTTGGTCTTGGCCATGGTTGAGTTGGGAGTCTGACTGTTTGAGGCTGTGGACAGGTGTCTTTTATACAGATAACAAGGTCAAACAGGTGCCATTAATACAGGTAACGAGTGGAGGACAGAGGAGCTTCTTAAAGAAGAATCTACAGGTCTGTGAGAGCCAGAAATCTTGCTTGTTTGTGGGTGACCAAATACTTATTTTCCACCCTAATTTACAATTAAATTCTTTAAAAATCCTACAGTGTGATTTCCTGGATTTTTTTTCTCACTTTGTCTCTCATACAGTAGTTGAAGTGTACCTATGATGAAAATTACTTTTTTGCCCCACTGTATGTATGTGTAGAGTATATGTCATTATTTTGAAAGCACAATCCTAGATAAATTAGTCACCAGGAACCTGCAGAAACATGACTAGACATGTTGGGGTATAACCTTCATTATAAAGTAGTATGAACATTTCTTTGGATGTAAAGTAGGTGACCAGGATAAAAAAATTAGCCCCCAATATTTGTTGTGTCACATGTGACAGGCTTTTCACAGTATGTGCAAAATGTTCATGCCTTTTGCCATTTCTATGAGAGTCTGTTAATGAGAAAGAAGACCAAACTGAGGACAATATGGATAAACACCTTTTAAATGCATGTTTGCACAGATTTTAAGTGTAATAGCAGCTTAGTTTGGCTAGCACTGTTTCCAGAAAGTCCTGGGTACGGTCTGCTTCCTTTATGTGTGGAGTCTGCATGTCCTCGCCGTGTCCGCCTGGGTTTACTACGGATATTCCAGTGTCCTTTGACAGTTCAAAGACATGCTTTAGGTTAAGTGGTGTCTTTAAAGTGGCCCTTGTGTATGAGTTTGTGGGTTGGCCCTACGATGAATTGGCACCCTGTCAGCCTTGTGGATAAGCAGATAAGAAAGTGCATGAACAGCTTATTTAAGATTAAGTAATATTCACATGTTGTAAAACTTAATAGCCCTTAATTGTCAATTAAAAACCTAATAGAAAAAGTAAGCATTAAATGTACTATAAGGTTTGTGGGACAAAAAAAAAATTGTTCCCCAGTGTATTAGATGGCAGTGTTTCATGAGCATGGCATCCAGCATGCACATACACAAGAAAAGTCTCGGTTGGGTGGGGAGAACATTCCTCATTTATGGTCTGAAGTTTCCTATTCCCATTCTTATAGTGTATTGTATAAATCAACTGAGAAAGCGTTATATATTTGTCAAAAATCTATTATAAAAAGAAACTGTGTTAACATTATTTAATTATAGGCATTTTTGTGCGTTTTGAAAAACCTTGGTAAGCTCAGACACACAGGAAATGTTTTGCACTTTATTAATAGACTGAGTTATAATCTATGCTTAACCACATCAGCATAGTCTCATGATTGTTCCATTAATCTTGGTTCAAAGAAGAAACCTGTAATTGTGGGCTTACTTTTTAAACTCCAGCATTCTTAAAAATGGCACCGGAATTGCTTTGTGTAACATGGGGGCACCCCCCGTCTGTGCCATGCTTCACATAGACCCAGCCAACGCCCTGAGGAGCACTGAGTCTCAGGAGCCTCTGACAAGGCAGAAAACAGACATAAACACTCAGAGTCAAGTGCCAGACAGCAAATGCTCAAGGGCCTGACTGAATTGCAACCCAAGCATCTCTGAGGCTCTGCTGGAATTTTTAAACACCTCAGTGTCTCTGCTTGACTGAGAATAGTCCACCAACCAAAAATCTCCTGCCACCAGCATCCTGTAGGCAACATCTTGAGCACTGATGAAGTGTTAGAGGATAACTAACAGAAACTGTGCAAGAACAGATGAGCTGCCGCCTCTGACTTTACATCTACAAGGTGGAACAATATGGTAGATGTGTCTAATAATGTGGACAGTGAGTGAACAGTGTTTTAAAACTCCAGCAGCTCTGCTGTGTCTGATACACTCATACCGGCACAACACACACTAACACAACACCACCACGTCAGTGTTAGTGCAGTTCTGAGAATGAGCCACCACCCGTATAGTACCTAATCTGTGGGGGTCCTGGCCATTAGAGAACAGAGTAAAGGGGATGAACAAAGTATGTAGAGAAACAGATGGACTACAGTCTGTAATCGTAGAACTACAAAGTGCTTCTACTGTATATCGTAAGTGGAACTGATTAAATGGATACATTACAGATTCCAGGATGCATCTGGAAAACCTTGAGATTTTCTCTCAGGTCTCTCTCTTCTTCTCTCAAACCGAAGAAACAGCAAAACTACTCAGAGTCTCTCTCAGACTGATGAATTCCTCATCCTGTCATGGAGAGTAAGCCTGTGTAGGAACCTCATTTTTGCAGTTTGTACCCACAACCTTACTATTTTGGTCAATACCCAAAGCTCATGACCATGTGAATAGGAACACAAAGAGCTTTGTCCCAGTTCCTCACCACCACAGACAATAAGTTTGCCATTCTCACATTGTTTCATCACTAGTTAACAAAATCCTGGGGTATTTGAACTCGTAGGTTTTCTCTTCTTAGCCCACACTTTTCCTGCAGTATACCGTGACCTCAGACTTGGAGATGAGACAAGCAAGGGATGCTCAGTTGTGGATGGGCTAGGCCTTGACAATGGAGGACAATCCTGTTATCCAAAGTATACTTAAACAATCTTGAAATTTTTTGTTGAAATTCCTCTTTCAGACACTTTTTGTGACATTGGGTTGTGAAAGAAACTCTCACCAGCATCCCTCTCAGATCCACTTTACCCACTTGACCTGGAACCTTTTCACCCTGTAATACCTTACATATTGCCTTGATTTGATATATAGAAGACCTTTTACCCAGCCACTGAAGTAGCAGCCAGATTCTAACTTGCAAAATGAAGATCTGAAAAAAGAGAGCATTTATAATCAAGCTTGAGTCACTTTAGCTGTCTCGTCAGTCATGTAGTGCAGCAGTGATGCAGCACTGGGAATAAGAGCAGAACTGCAATACGATACCTGATGCAAAATCATTCAGTGCCACAGCACAGCCTTAAATACTTGAATATTGTTGGAATGATAAGCAGGAAGGTAAGTATTTAAGGTAACGTGTTTTTGATAGTACAGGGATGCGTCATGTGACGTCCACTCAGGCGATGTCCGATTGCATATATGTACATACAGTACATATATAACATATTACAAATCTATAATAATTCAATTAACTGAGTAGTCAGTACTCTATTTTTTGATAGGCATTTGATGGGATTATACAAAGCTGTGTGGAACAGAATCCAATACAAGCAAGCACAGAACAGAGACTTACAGGGTACTACGCCAGCAATTTCCAGCACCATGAAATGGCTGCCCATATTGTACTTAACAGTTGGCAGCAGTCAGCAGATGGCCTCCTCCAAACACAAATCTGTGCAGTTGTAGCAAAGATGGGCTAGAGCACAGGACTAGGCAGTATGGCAGTTGTAGGAAAGATGGCCTGGAAGCACAGGACTAGCCAGTATGGCAATTGTAGGAAAGATGGGGCTAGAGCACAGGACTAGGCAGTATGGCAGTTGTAGACCAAGATGGCCTAGAGCACAGGACTAGCCAGTATGTCAATTGTAAGGAAAGATGGGCTAGAGCACAGGGACTAGGCAGTATGGCAGTTGTAGCAAAGATGGCCTAGAGCACAGGACTAGCCAGTATGTCAATTGTAGGAAAGATGGGCTAGAGCACAGGGACTAGGCAGTATGGCAGTTGTAGCAAAGATGGCCTAGAGGCACAGGGACTAGCCAGTATGGCAGTTGTAGCCAAAGATGGGCTAGGGCACAGGGACTAGGCAGTATGGCAGTTTTGTAGGAAGATGGGCTAGGGCACAGGACTAGGCAGTAGAACAGTTGTAGGAAAGATGGGCTAGGGCACAGGACTAGGTAGTATGGCAGTTGTAGGGAAAGATGGACTAGGGGCACAGGGACTAGGCAGTATGCAGTTGGAGCGAAAGATGGGCTTAGAGGCACAGGACTAGGCAGCAGTATGGCAGTTGTAGGAAAGATGGGCTAGGGCATAGGACTAGGCAGTATGGCAGTTGTAGGAAAGATGGGATAGGGCACAGGACTAGCAGTATATGGCAGTTGTAGGAAAGATGGGCTAGGGCACAGGGACTAGGCAGTATGGCAGTTGTAGGAAAGATGGGCTAGGGCACAGGAACTAGGCAGTTATGGCGGTGAGTGTAGGAAAAAGATGGGCTAGGGCACAGGACTAGGCAGTATGGCAGTTGTAGGAAAGATGGGACTAGGGCACAGGACTAGGCAGTATGGCAGTTGAGTTGTAGGAAAGATGGGGCTAGGGCACAGGACTAGGCAGTAATGGCAGTGTAGGAAGGAAAGATGGGCTAGGGCACAGGGACTAGGCAGTATGGCGTTGTAGGAGGAAGATGGGCTAGGGCACAGGACTAGGCAGTATGGCAGTTGTTAGGAAAGATGGGGCTAGGGCACCAGGACTAGGCAGTATGGCAGTTGTAGGAAAAAGATGGGCTAGGGGCACAGGACTAGGCAGTATGGCAGTTGTAGGAAGATGGGCTAGGGCACCGGGACTCTAGGCAGTATGGCAGTTGTAGGGAAAGATGGGCTAGGGCACACAAGGACTAGGCAGTATGGCAGTTGTAGGAAAAGATGGGCTAGGGCACAGGGATAGGCAGTATGGCAGTTGTGGAAAGATGGGCTAGGGCACAGGGCACAGGACTAGGCAGTATGGCAGTTTGTAGGAAAAGATGGGCTTAGGGCACAGGACTAGGCAGTATGGCAGTTGTAGGAAAGATGGGGCTAGGGCACAGGACATAGGCAGTATGGCAGTTGTAGGAAAGATGGGCTAGGGCACAGGACTAGCAGTATGGCAGTTGTAGGAAAGATGGGCTAGGGCACAGGGACTAGGCAGTATGGCAGTTGTAGGAAAGATGTGACTAGGGCACAGGACTAGGCAGTATGGCAGTTGTAGGAAAGATGGGCTAGGGCACAGGAACTAGGCAGTATGGCAGTTGTAGTGAAAAGATGGGCTAGGGCACAGGGGGACTAGGCAGTAAATATGGCAGCTGTAGGAAAGATGGGGGGAGGAAAGATGGGGCTAGGGCACAGGACTAGGCAGTATGGCAGTTGTAGGAAAGATGGGCTAGGGCACAGGACTAGGCAGTATGGCAGTTGTAGGAAAGATGGGCTAGGGCACAGGACTAGGCAGTATGGCAGTTGTAGGAAAGATGGGACTAGGGCAACAGGACTAGGTAGTATGGCAGTTGTAGGAAGATGATGGGGGCTAGGGCACAGGACTAGTCAGTATGGCAGTTGTAGGAATGTAGGAAAGATGGGCTAGGGCACAGGACTAGGCAGTATGGCAGTTGTAGGAAAGATGGACTAGGGCACAGGACTAGGTAGTATGGCAGTTGTAGGAAAGATGGGCTAGGGCACAGGACTAGGCGGTATGGCAGTGTGGTGGTAGAAAACTGTCTACCATTAGAGATTTGGCTATATTGTTCATGACGCAGCATATCTACCATTATTTACTGTGAATGGACCTAAAACACCACTTGGGCTTTTATTGCTTTTACACACAACAGTCATGAGGAACAATAGATAAGGATTTTTCAGAGGTTAAGGACTCTTTACAAACAACTGAAAATGAGGAACCTGTGATTAATACGGGAGTGACTTCTGTTGTGTGGACATGGTTTGGTATTACAAAATCTGACTCGGAGCAAAAACTTGACGGTTTTAGCAACTTTAGCTTTCTTATTCATCTATTCATCATGGTGCGTAAGTAATATTACAAAAGCCAAAAGACACATTCAGTGTTGAAACAGCATCGAGGGTTACCAGTAAATTCAAAGAGTCTCCTCACATTCAGAAAGGTTTGGCTGAACGCTTTGCTAAATCAACTCCTTATGACAAGAAATCTAGAAGAGGGAGGGACATAATAAATGCCACTGACAATGGGTTTGTAGCTAAACAAACCCCGTGGTTCGAGGTATGTAATGGCGATTAAGGTTGATTGGTTGAGGATCATCGTTGTAAATGCTCGTGCAAACTTGTAGACGAGCTCCATAGTCCCATGCAACAAATACTAATTTGTTGACAAACCGAACTATTCAGCCATATATAAGTTTACTATACAGTACATTAAAGATTACATATCTTTAATTCAGCAGCAGGTTCTAACACTATGTGATTTCATCTTCCTTCTTTGGCCTTTTGCCACAAAATGTTTCTGACAACTGAGCCTTGAAATCCAGCCTTGTGAATCTCAAAACATACGAGACCAGCTCGTAAAGGAGCTCAGCTGTGTGCTTGTTTTTGTAGCTATATTGTTGGGGCATTTAGGGAACTACTCTGTAATATGCCTGTCTATTTCTGTCAGACATTACAGATGTTGGCTATTGACTTGCGTATTATTTGTATAATAAAATGCCATTTAGGACTCTAACTGACCATAAAGTCATTTTCTCAAAAACTATGTTGGTCTATTGTCGTTTCATGTAATAAAGGCTAGTCCATGAGTCATATTCCAAAGTTACTGAAAGTTTTATACAATTAAGTGCACTAGTGTCTTTAGATATGAATGCAAACTGAATCTAACCAGAGAATAAACTTAAACAGAAGGTCTAGATGCACAACTGTGCAAGAAGGTGAGTGTGTAGGTTGAGAAACAGATGGCTTGCATATTCTCAGTTGCTGCTTTCTTAAACTGAACACAGCAAGTGTGATCTGCAACAGATACAATGACTCAGTGATTCTGCAACAGGCAAGGTTTCAAAGAAAGGCAAGGCAAGGTTTCAAAGAAAAAGCCAATATCTAAACTAACAAATAAAAAATAAAACATGAGATGTTCATTCATTCATGAGACTGGATGTGAAAAACATACAAAAAACATTTCTCCCACATTTTAAAGACATGCTTCAGTCAACTGGTATTTCTTTCTTTAAATTGCCCCAGTGTGAGTGTATTTGATGGGTGCAGTTGTAATCTTGCTCCTGTCATAGATATAGCTACCGATGCTGAGATGATATTAATAAATACATACATAAAACAATGTAAATGACAATGTCAATGTATTGAGCATAAGTGTTTAATCTTTTTAAAGACCCCTTGATTTTAAAAGGCAGTTCCTTTTTCCTAATTGCACCCTGTTATTTGGCCCAGTTGGTGTCACAGCAGCAATTAAAGGGTGCTTTAGCGAGTCCTGGAGGTGCCATCCAGCAGGGGTCGGGCATCACAGTGACATATCACCAGCCGTCTCTGAGGAAGGGGAAACCAGACAGGGGAGTGCCCCTTGGCTCTCAACAGAGACCCCATAAATGGTATAAGAGATGGTGCAGGGTAAGTCCCCATGGATTACAGTTTATTCTCCAGGCCCACCAGGGAATAGTGGGCAGTAAAAGAGAAAATTAAAAAAGGAACAAACTTGGCCCAACAACCTTCTGCTCAGATTCATAAACATTGTTTTGAACATCTCCATTTGCCAGTAGAGCTGCTTGTGTTAGAGTTTTTTAACGTCATGATTCTAACAAAAAGCATGTGAGTCAGTCTCTAGTCATTGCTGTAATCTGAGGTCATATCAGGTCATTCTGTCATTGAGTCATCACGGCCCTAATCTCTACACGCCGAATGTGATGTACATCACACCCAGACTTAGCATCATCACTAAGGCATCTACACCTATGTGAAGAACTAGAATGCTTCTTCTAACTTTGAAGAACACTATCGGCTTCATCTCAAGCCCATATCCTGGTAATGTTTGCCTTTGAGCACCGTTCATCTTCTGTGCAGACATGGAGATCTGGTTTAAACTGTCCATTTCCTCTCCTGCCTGGTAAGTCCTTTAAAATAAGGTTATTCCACCTGCTGTATCTAATTACCCTATGTAATCCCTAGCCCAGTGGTGGATTTCTGGCATTAGTATGAGCTGAAAGAAGAAAATGGAGCAGCTGGGCCAACCGCAAGCATGCCATCATTTGCTCACCCTCTTAAATCACACAATGTATCCTTCTTCTGGTACCATTCTCCTCCTCTAAAATATTTCAAGACCACGCAAAGGGATGACCTACATAACACATGGTACTTTATTTTCCATACTAGGGAGTGACCTGAGAAGTGAAAATTCTCTAACAGCATCTTCTTTCACTTTCTTGGTGACTCACTCATTTCTAATGGCATCTACATTAGGATTCATTCCAAGAAGGGCCAGCTATGAAAACCTATGAAGGCACAGATCACAGGTTGCAGAAAATCAGAAGTGATAACCGTTGGTGTAAAATTACCAGCAGCATAATATGATTAATGCAGTCATACTTTGACAGGGTGCAGCATGTCAAAAGGCTTTGGAGCTGGATGTTCAGGGCAACTGTAATGAAAAAATCTGAATGTTTCAGCCAAGAGATTTATTTGTTTTCTGCTACAGTTATGTGGTGGATGTAGGTAATGAGTAATGGAAATCTAAAAACACAAACCAAAGCTTAACAAATTCTAGCATCTAACTTGGAATTCACTGAGGGTAGACCAAGGCACACTCTTGACAGACAGCCAGTCCATAAAAGCAATACTTGTCCTTTAAGTCACAAGGCCCATCCAGCATTCAAACTCAGGCTCTTAGGAACTGCTGCTTAAAGCAGCTGGCTGTTACCACCGAGATGCTAATTGAATTTCCCCCAAAATCTCTTTCGTAAATAACTTACCCACTCACTTACCTGAAATCACATCCAGTCTCCAAGTAATGTTACTCAGACTTACCACTGTGATCTTCAACAAAATGTCACAGTGTAGCTGATGCTAACAATATGAGGGCAAGCAAATAACTGGAATATATTTTAAATAGTGTTTAAATTTTACCATCACTTTATAAGACTGTAGAGACTTCACCCCAATTCAAAATGGGAGAATCCTTAAGCAATACTTACAGTGTGGGCCAAAGGTCTGAGAACACTAGTGAAAAAGCTTGTTTGGGAGTTTTTTTTCGAGAAAGATTCATACTCCAGCCAGATAATGACCCAAAACACACTCAAAGGTTTGCAACAACTACTCGAAGACCAAAAAAGTTCAAGGAGTGCTTTGCTGGACTTTCCTCCAGAGTCATCTGACCTAACCCCCGCTGAGCATTATATAGGCACTTGAAGACAGAGGAAGCTGAGCATTTGGTAACATCGCAAGATGCTCTTTGGAATATTGTGAAATCATGCTGGATAACATGGATCAACAGATTTTACACAAACTTGTGGAGTCCTTGCCAACTCAAGCCCACGCTGCCATTACAGCAAAATTCACTTGTGGTCTCAGGACTGTCATCCCTACTTGTATGCGGCCTGAGCTCTAAACTCCAGAACATGTGATCACTCTCTCTTGCATGGCAAGTATCAGGGAAACCAGTCGAAACACTATCACTTTGTAATAAACACCCTTGGACAGTTTTAGTGCTTACACACGCAAGCAGTCCTTTTTTTGGCATCTTATCCTATACCGCTTTCAGAGCAAGGCCCCATTCTTCAGATACCAGCAGATAGTCAAAGAGGCTTCTGCATCTGAACTGCTTGCCATTCTGGTCCAAGAGGCCCTCAGTCGTGCTGTGTTTCTGATTGATTTGTGAAGTGGTGAAATAGACCTGTGGACAGAGTAATCTTAAATATAATGGGCCTCATGTCCGTAATGGGATTCCTTGGGCTGTAAATAAATTGGTAGGAACATTAGCCATGGATGGCCTCTCTGTTTTCTACCGTTTCAGAAAACAGATAGGGTGGAAACTGCAACCTAAATAATGCAGTTTGCAAGGGCAGATTACGGCGAATGGTCCATGTAGAATGAAGAGACTGGAGCGTTCTTTGCTGGAACATTTCACCATGATAAAATTGAGGTCAGAAATACTACAATCCATTTAAGCCTAACTGATATCACTGCAATTATGCCAGGCACTGGAAGGATCTGCACAGCGTATGCAATGCAGGAATATGTCATAACAAAACGGAAAGCTATTTCCAAGGAATGCCATGGCTTGTCTAGAAATGCCTCGACCACAGAGCTCACATGTAAACATCAGATAACTTGGCGCATTGACAAAAGGCCAAACATGAAGGAAAATATTGTAGTGTGCTGAAGCAGTCACTATTGTGTACATGCCGAACTATTTCCAAAATTTTAAATATGAACATGTCAGGCTCATGACTAGAATGCTGTCTCAGCAATGCCAAGCTTCCACTGTTGGGCTTCTGACCAATATATTGGATTGTAAGACCAGTTGTAAGTGGCTCTGCAGAAAAATTGTTCTGTATCAGACGTAGCTATAACATAGACACGTCAAACAGGACCTTCATGCGACCTAAACACATATTGCACAGCTATACTATACTTATACCCATGTAGCACAGTCTAAAAGAAGGTACATAACTATCCCTCAAGGCACAGAAGCTTGCTGCTGGGATGGTATATGCTGGAAAAAATATGTCATGTGTAAAATCTGGGCATTTTGACCGTCACACCGCCCTCTGGCAGAAATGACAGATTGAACCTCTAGCACTACAAGGCACCAACTATGTCTGCTGTACTACATGCTACATTTACAGCATTTAGCAGACGCCCTTATCCAGAGCGACTTACAATTGGTACAATCTTACAATCCAAGCAATTGTGGGTTAAGGGCCTTGCTCAAGGACTCAACAGTGGCAGCTTAGCAGAGGTGGGATTTGAACCCTGGACCTTCTGGTCCATAGTCCAGTGCCTTACCCGCTAGGCAACCACAGTCCCTTTGCTGTGCCTTTCTGCCAGTCTTTAGATTAATTTATCAAAAGAGTTTAAAGCAATGTGTAACAATTCTAATAGATTTTTCCCCTATTCTGGTACTCACTGGGTGTAGGTAGAAGTAGACCCTGGAATGGGCACCAGCCCATCACAGGGCATGGCATGGGTCATTGTTGCAGAGCTGGTACACGACCCCACAGTCTCATTTCCCCTCCCTCAGACACAGTCAGCCATGCATCTCTGTGATGCTCATAACTGCTGAGACTCACCCATACCTCCATGTTTTTTGGGGTAGCGAACTGTCATTGCTACCCACAGAGTCTGTTAAGCTTGTTGTTGAATTATGCAGGATGAATAAATTACAAACCATGCACTGGAGCTTCGAGGAGATCAACTGACGAGGGTACAGTAAATTATTTCCTTGGTTGTTGACTTTGTAATATTGAGCATGTTCTGAATCACAGTGTTTCCCCTCATATGATGCTGAACATTGGCACACTGGAAAAATACAGCTTGGGATGGTGGCCCTGACAAAGAAACAGCAGACGTTGTGGTATGGATGCTGGTGTACTGGTTAGTTAGCAAGAACTTACAAAGTCCATGTTCCATATTGGATCAGAATTGGATTATGCTAGGTAGTGCTGGTCTGGCGATGGTTTGGCTGGTGAACTCATGCGGTCTTGAAGCTGGTTGACTAGCATACCAGTTTCCAAAACACAACGATGCTGGTCTTTGCTGTTTTCTTTAAACAAGTTAATTAGTGGTTAACGTACTGGACTATTGACCAGGGGGTCCAAGGTACAAGCCCGACACTGCCAAGCTGCTGAGGTGAGCTTTAGCAAGACCCTAAAACTACCATTGCATCAGTTGTGAGTCGTTCGCAATAAGTGTCATGATTAAATGTGAAACTTGCATTTTAACACATTTCTTAAAAGTTTCCATGTAAAAACAATGAGAGGTTAAACGTTATGTAATAAACCTCATCATTTCTGAACGGACTGAACTTTGCTTCAGACTACAGCAGAGTTATGTCATCCACCCCCATCTCCACCCAACATGGTGAGCTACCATATTGCCATGCGCTGCAGAAGGAGTGGGCGAAGGGCGTGGTCACAGAGGGTGTGGGCTGTACCGATTGGTCCATCCTCGTTTTAGGATTGGCTGGTGGATCTGTCAATCGTTGGGTCTTACTTCTCTATTCCGCAGCAGGGTGATCCTCTTTTAGCGTGTGTGCCGCTCTGAGCCGGTGCTTCTCATCAGTTTTCATCCGGATTAAAAAAAAAAAAAAGAAAAAACAGTTTTCGGATTAAACCACCAGGAAACTGAAGCGGGGGGTTTAAAGAGACAGTCGCCATCTTCGATAAAAATATTGAAAAGTCACGTTTTCAAGATGGAAGACGTCAACCAAGTTTCATCTACAACTCCAAACCAAGTGGAAGGAGAAGAGCGGAAACCTAGGCATGACTCAGAGACTGGAGATCCGAGCGACGCCGCAGCTCATGAGAATGCAGGTGGTTTTGATGGAGAACAGTATGTGACACGAGTGCAGAAACCTTTCGAAGCAGCAGCAACCGGTGGATCACCTTTCGCATTTCAGCCTGAGCAAGTGACCAGACTGGAGGAGGACGAGGACATGGATGTGCTTGCTGAGAACAAAGCCAAGACTGAACGGCAGGAGAAGTCTAATTTGATTTCTGACCCTGGGCAGGAACCTGATAGCACTCAGGAGTATGCACTTAACAAAGAGGCTTTAATAGATCTCGGAGAAGACTTGCAAACTCAGTTTACTGGGATGCCTATGGGGCCAGATTTCAGTACATTTGGACATGAGAAAGAGGAAACGGTGGTGTCATCCCATACAGACCCTGAGCAATATTTCAGTTCGTTTGTGCATGATAAAGAAGTGACCCATGAGGTAGAGCCTTTTACATCACATGTGATACAAGAGCAGATGATCAGTACTTCACACGCAGCCCAACCGAAGGAGGATATCTTCAAATCTTATGATCACAAAGAATCACAAGAGCAGGGGACTGATATTAGTGCGAGTGTGAAACAGCCAGAATTCGCAGAATTTGCAGAGCCTCAAAAAGCTTTTGGATCGTTCATGGATGAGAAAGAAGAGCAGCAGAGGGACATCAGTGCAAAGCCGGTTCTGGAGGAGACGTTCAGATCCGCTCCGGTTGAAGACACTCCTGCAGCTCCTGCATCACCGATCCGTGAGTAGAGCCGTATTTTTTATTTTATTAAGTATTTATCTTGGTATAGTTGTGCTATGAGGACGAATGTCTTACTTTAAAGCCAATCGTATGACATTGTAATCCATTTTAGCTCTAAATAAGTAAATGCACTCATTTGAATGTAACTGTATAGCTCCTACCTACCTACATAGACCGCTTCTCCAACGGCATACTACTAATCTAAGTAGTATGTGAAATCGGTGTATCACCAGCAGCACTGGTATTGTTCTGTCATACTATTTAGTACGGAAGTATGCGCTTTGAGAGGCAGTACTACCCTAGCGCCATAGCTTTAAGATATTTGATATTTAGCTTGACTGCGGCGATAGTGTGAACGATAAAAAACGTCCACGTTTTTGTATAGACTGATTATTGGAAAAAAAATCACTATAATTTTACATTTTTACGCCTATCTAAGACAAAAAGCCCTACCGTGTCTGCCTAGCTTAGCTAACGTTACTCAAACGTTATGAGATGATACGTGTTCTGTATCAAAATACTACTCAGCAATGTGCAGTAAAGGGCGGGAATGTGCAAATCAGAATAAAATGTGTAATATTTACGTTTCCTGCTTGGGAAATGAACACATCACTGTGATTTAAGACAAACGAGAGCCAATTGTGGCGTGCTAATAATAATGTGTTCAGGGTGTGTGCAGTGTCTGTGGCAACGGTTAGCAGCGTTTATACAAACAAAAGCCAGGAAAAGGCAAGCTGAAATTCATGGTTTAAGGGCATAAAATGAAATGCAAACGGGTTTTTACCGCATAGCATGGCTTTAAAGGAATATTATTTGATATAAATTATTCAGAGACCACGATCATGGTTTAATGCAGTAAATATTTTCAGGTATTAACACACCTACCATGTATAGACACGTTTATGTGTAAAAATACTAGCCATGTACATAATTTCACGTTTCCTGTGAAATCTTTAATTTACCTCACACATTTAATCCTGTTTAAGATAGCTGTTCCTACAAGGGTGGGGTTCAGGGTCAGAACACAAAGGCCAAGTGATTACCAATGACTAATTATGTGAAATATTTTCTTAATTAAAGCCACAACAGTCTCATTAGTATGCATGAAGATGCACAATGGTGGATGAATAGCAGTGTGCGAATCTATTTACTTGCCCTTGTTTACTAGTACTAATGACGGTATTTTTCTTAGCATTCCAGCATAAGATAATTTACTTCAGACTGATGGGCACATTTCATTATATGGTTTTATGAAACAGGTTTTTGATGGTGTACTTTCTGTTTTACAATAGCACTTTAGATGGATAATTAAAGGCCTCTAGTTTTGCTTAGGGCTCAAACACAAACTAGGCCTCGTTTTGCTTTAGAGCCTGGTTTTGTCTAAAAAATTTACAGAACCTCTTAACATACTTGAGTTTAGTGTCTCTTACATGTGTGAAAGCTGTCTATTATGCTGTCCAACATGAGTTTTAGTCCTGGTGTAGCATTTTATCCAGGTTGGGCTTCACATTCATGGTTGACTAGATGTGAGGGAAGGGGAGGTCGGTTAGGGGATCATGCCATGGTGCTGCCTACTTTACAGGGCACACTTGTGCCGACGCCCTGTGTTCTCTGGGGACGGATACCAGACTTCTGCGACCCTGCCCAGGAAAAACCTGGTTAAAACATGGAAAAAAATGTTTGAGAGATCCGTCCATACATGACTTGAAGATCCTAATACAGGTTGGGCCTGAAATGACTGACTGTGACTACGTCTTAAATAAAGATACAAGAGTCTCACAACTGTGAGTGATGGTGCGCAACAATGGATGAATAGAAGTGTGTCAGTCTGTACTGCTTCAGGTAATTAATAATGACCTTATTTCTTACCATGCTCACAGATTTACTGTGCGAAGCTGTAATGTGTGCAAACGTCTTTTAAAATAATAGATTGGTTAGATAACTACAGGTCTGTCCTATAAGGAAATTACACCGATCAACCATAACTTGTCTAATTTAATACAGGTCTCCCTCTGCCAATTCTGGTCTGTTAAGGCATCAGATCTGTTAGCAGCAGATCTTTTATTTCCTGGAAATCATAAGGTGGGGCCTCCATGGATCAGATTTATTTGTCTGGCACATCCTGCAGATACTGATTTGGATTGTGATGCGGGAATTGTGGCGGCCAAGTCAACACCTTGAACTCGGTGTGGCAGGATGAATTATCCTGCTGAAAGAGGCAATTTTAGGGAATGTGGTCATCATGATGGGGTGCACTTGGTCTGCAGCAATGTTTAGGTAGGTGGTACGTGAATGCCAGGACGCAAGATTTCCCAAAAAGCATCACACTGAGTGTTCTTTGCTTCACCTGTCAGTGGTTTTAAGGTTATGGCTGGTGTATGTTGAGGCTGTTTATGTAACGTGTTACCTACTTGATTACCACACCTACTTTGCTTTAAGTTTTTGGTCATTAATGCCTTATTAGGCGACCTTTGGGTGGTATGGTGGACTAATGAGCTAGCCCACCACTGCGGTGAACTGGGTTTTAGCAGATCGAAGGATCATTCCTTGGTGATGCAACTTAAAAATGCTAGCTGTTATCTTCGCTGCAAGTTTTGTTAATGATTTAGTTTGTTTGTACCTTGGTCTCTCCTGTAGACACACAACAGCCGAAACTGGTTAAGCAACAGACATGGGTAGTGACGGTGTCTGTTATGAATCTGCTCTTTATACAGGCACATTTGCTTGTCAAATTCTAATAGGAACCTTTTTTAACAGCTTGGTTTGGCAGGCCACGCCCTTTCAACAGATCTGTCAAAGGGAGCTAGAGGGAAGGTCCAGTTGTTGATTTGATACACAGCCTATGTTTAGTAAGAGTGGTCCATGCCACTACCAGTGTTTATTTAGGTTTCACTGCAGTTTTAGTAACGCTCTAAAAAGTAATGCTGTGGGCGTGTCTCCGCTCCAGCACGTGGCTCTTTCTAGGTCGTATTTTAGTTCATTATGATGGGTGTCGTCTGCAGTTTCCTATCTGCATGCATTTCGTTAGTTTTTTGTTTGTTCCGTCTCATTGACCAGGCCTGGATATATGAGGCTGGCTGTGTTCTTGGCTGTAATGCAATCCTTGGTGCATTAAGCTGTTGACCGTGGAGTGCTGATTAGGCTACATGCGTGCTTGGAAGTGAGGTACACAGAGATGACTCTGAATCTCTGGAACGGTAAATAAGGCAATGGAGCATCTGCTTTGGTTGGCAGCTGCTGTAATTTTTGCAGTTGTCAAAGCTACTCCAGTCCGGAGATCGTTTTGGGCAGGATGGAGAAATCAGGACTGGTGGGTGGAATTGTGTCTGATTTCACAGATGCAGAAGATCTGTCATTTGTCACTTACAACACCAGACATTCCGCTTCATTTGTGGGAAATTGTGGCTAGTATATAGAGAGAAAATAGATAAATAAAAACTAGAGATGCACCGATTGATCGGCCGGTGACCGGAATATGCCGATTTTCAACGTGACCGTCCATAACTGGCGACCACCATATTAGTCTCATGTAACCAATTCTGTACCGGTCACATTTGTACACTTGTGCAGCGCACGACGGCAATGGCGACACACACACAGTCTCTCACATGACTATCTTTAATTCAGAACTCAGTTCCTGTACACAGAGCTCTAAATATGACTCAGCCACTTGCTGGTTTGTTTGAGATGGGCGCATGTTCGTGATGATGAGGCGTTTGTTTCGAGTGCTACCTATTCAAATAAATAGTATTTCATTCATTTCGTACACAGCCATGTCTTCAGCTCCGGAAGCTCTTCACAGCATGAAAAAACAACACATTTTTAAGGATTTAATAGGAATTTTATAAGAATTTAATAGGATATGTAAACCAGCATCACCCCACTGAATATGAAGAATTTGACAAAACTAACACAGGCAAAGAAGTTAAAGCTAAAGCTAGCGAGTGCCAGACACAAACCAGCAGCCCCTGCTGTCTGTCTTTAGTAATAATGAAGTTTCCATTAAAAGAAAAGTTGAACAAAATGTTTCTGTATGCTGTCGTTTGTACTTCTTAGGCACAAAGAAACTCAAACGGCCGATCATGTGTGAATAAATTTGGCAGTCGGAATCGGCAAAGAAAATTACAATCGGTGCATAACCAATATATACATACATAAAAAGTGACATTATAATAAATTATGAAATCAACATCGGAATGATGACAATAAAGAAAGCATCGACGGTGAGGAGGGTTCACTTTCAACAACATCAGACCATAGCGCAGTTTAAATTCTGACTTGCAGATCAAATGAGGACGCACTATTTGTAAATCAGAGGGAAGAACTCCCAATGAAACCTCCCTATAAAGTGAATTTAATGTTTTCCAAACACAGGAAGAAAAGCAGTCCCTTCAGCCGCGATCAAAACTGAGGAGGATTAGAACTTTTCAGATGCAGGAAAATTCTTCTGTGATCTAGTAATGAAGCAAACGCTGAAACGTCTGATCTTATCTTATTGAGGCTGTAGGTTACCCCAAAATAGCTTTTAGAGAACAAGGAGAAAGGGCCTCATTTAGTATTTCAGATGTTACATCAAAGAAGTGTTAGCTTCTTAAAGACTCTAACAATGGCTCTATCCAGTGGGCCTGTGGTGGCTTAGTGGTACTGGACTGTGCACCAGAAAGGCCAGGGCTCAGATCCCATCCATGCCATGCTGCCTGTTGGGTCTTTGATCTTTCCTTTAACTTACAATTAACCTTAATTGACTGTATCTGTTGTGAGTAGCTCTGGATAGGGATATCTGCTATATGTAAATGATATATGACCAGTGCTGTATGGGTTTAAGGCAGGTGAAAAACGTGTCTGGAAGTAAGTTTGGCTTTAGCAAAGCGAATCCTAGGTAAAACTTTAAACAGAATGAAAGCCAAGTGAGCAGAGGATGACCCTTGCTCAGGCTGCCTCCCACCAGGCGTCATCAAGGTCCGTACCAGGCACCCTTACTTCCAGTTGTTTGAGTGTAGGACTGAAATCCAGAATGCAGAGGGTGTAAACAGATTTCAGACAAGGCTTTAATGAGTGCACAGGGTTCTCATGATAATAAGTGAAGAAAGTTTTGCAAGATTTGAGGTTTAATTCTTCCTGTTATTTAACATGCACATCATGGTCATGCATCATTTTTGAGTCTTTTAACTGATAACTGAAGAACGTTGGAGAATAACCAATAACAAAAGTCTTAAGACCCTTTTTAATTTATTACATTTAGACAGGCAGATTATATTGAAGCTCAAAACTTATCTGAACTGGACCGATTTTGTGTGAATGGCTAAAAACACATGGAATCTGACTTTCCTAACTGGACTCAAGCCACACTTATCTGTGCTATCAAATCCCATCAGAATCTGACTGAGATGTGAGACTCAGTCTAACTGCTTAAGCAGTCATGTAAATATAGATGAACAATTATCATCTCTCAAATTCTAGCAATAAACAGTATTATTGCATTGTTAGTGAAGCTGGGCCGAAAACCATTGGAGGGTGTGGCTGGATGCCACTTTGCTTTTCCCATGTAAGCTTAATTCACACACTTGGAAAAGATTTTAGTCAGGGACTAAAATCTTAGCTATTTTAACAACATAACTTTTCTGCTGTCTAGCAGTTTGTAGCTGTTTTGCATTGGAATAATGACACACAAATGGAGAAGTTGCAGTTATTATTAGTATATTATATACACATATGATGTATCATAAGGAATTGTGTTGCAATTGTGATGGTGATATCATCATCATCATGGCCAATGTATCGTGGTAATACCAAATCATAAGGTGCCCTGTGACTCCCACCCCTACTAACAAGTATGCGAGAAAGGGTAGTATGTTCTGTGCACACAAGTACTGAAAGAGCATATTACATTATCCGTAGACATCATAAACCTGGTCGCCACATTGGCTGCTGGATCACGCATCAATGTCGTCGCCATATTGGTCCAGGCACCACCTCACATTTCCCCAAAGATTGTATTGTAAAAAAGATTCCTGATTTTAGTCTAATAAATATTAATATCATAAAATAAAAATAGATTAGCAACAGTATATGTAGTGTAAGCAGTAATATAGTAGTTAAATATCTGCTGTCTTATACTACTGTTATACAATCTGTTATATTGTTAATCTATGCTTTCATTAATTATATTATTTATTAAGCTACATTGGATTGTATTTACAGGTTAATGATATGCTGTACTGCTGTGCTGTAGCGTATGGTGCCTTTGAGTGGATAATTTTTCACTGAACAGAAAGCAGACTGGTCAGGAAATAAGAAAATCGATTGAGAAAGAACTGGTCTATTGTATATTTTAACCAGAGGAAAATGAGCTTTCTCATTTACTTGTTTGTTTGCAAGCCAGTCTTGCCTGGACCAATATGGTGGCCGCTTTGACGCATCTCAGCATTGGGATGAAGTGGCTAATGCGACGTCTAGGTATACATGTCTATGGCTTTGCATGCTAGAAGGAATCTAATATGTACTGGTGAAGTGTGCCATGGTCTAAACTGGTAGCGAACTATCCGTACACGCAGCTGAATACAATATAGGGCTTCTCGCGCCATTTTAGTCCCTTAGTCAGAAGTGGAGAGTCTTTCTTCATCTAGCTTTTTAGCCAGGAGCTGCAGGGACCTGAGATTCCATGAATTTCCTATACTTTCAGACCTATTCAAATTATAAATGGACTGTCTGTCTGACCATAAGCTCGGTACACCTGTTAGGATTCGTCCTCTCGGAGATGCTTCTTAAACTGTGATTATTCTGTCCTTAAATGCATTCAGTGATGGATGTGCTTTACTCGGCTTCATGTTTCCAAACTCTTCTCCTTATATGATCTTCTGTGGTTTTTCAGATGAACCCAGTCTTCCTTCCTCTGATGCTGTTCCCTTTCCAACTCTGATGCAGGTTAATTCAGGCAAGTTCTCCCTTCATGCTACTAATTCTCTTTGCTTATTTCATTCAGGCTTACTGGTTTAACGAGTGTGGTTATGCTACGCATGAACCAGTAGTGAGGTTCCTGTTTGTATTTAAAAGCAAATGTGCTCATGACTAACTGTTATTTGGTACATTTTTCTAATTAAACTAGTTAGGAACATGTTTACCAGGTTGCAAAGCATCTGGAAAGTGACAGTTACTCGGGGAGATGTGTAATTGGTTTCTCTCAATACGCTTGTCTAATAGCACTGCCTGCCACTTTTATCATCCTGATTGTAGGTTTGTGTAAAATGGCATGCTTGACTGATTGGAGGCTTTGTGTAGAGCGTATCCTGTTGAATTAAGAGAACTACCAATTTTACATTGAGGATACTGTACACAGTATCTCTGAGTGCATGAGAAATGAGTAATTTGGACTAATTTATAGTGTCTTCCTCATTGCACTTTAATATGGTGTGCTCTTGCTTCTGCTTCCTCTTTATGCTCTCCTTTCTCTTTTGACTCTAAGTTTTCCCTGTCAGAGAAACATTTTAAGTCTGTAATGCCCAGTGTTAAAGTGCGGGTATGCACCTGTTGACCGAAAGGGACGTTGACCAGACATAACCATAGTCATATAGTCTTTAATGCTACTACAATGTAAACATAAAGGGTGTTTTTACAAGAAAACTGCATCCAAGGGGAACCCTTGAGCTAGCGTCCACATGGCATCCCAATTACGACCGCATTTTTAATAAAAAAAATTGGAAATTCACAATAATTTGAGAAAATAAAGTAATGTACTGTATGACCCTGTGTATTAAAGCCATAACTCTTAAGATGAAGTTATGACAGACCTGATACTTTTGTTTGATAAACAACATAAAGATCAGCGAGATGAAATGAGACTCAATCAATGTGAGCCAGTTTTATGTAGTTATAGATTAGATATATACAGGTAGTGGGAAAGCAGCAATCTTTCAAGTGATTGACGGATGTCCGCTCTTTAACTCCCGCCTCGGCTCGTGGATCTGCACCATTGATTGGATGTTGATGTTTACAGCTGCAGTTAAGACAGATTTTTATTTCCCTTAATTTTTAAGACCTTGGCAGTTACGGACATTGATCTGATGGGCGTTAACCAGTGCATACCTGTACCTGACACTCATCTTCTGTTGGCAACAGTCATTAGCTGTTGTAAACATGCAAAATTGATTTCAGAGTAAGTGCTGTCGCACCCTACAAGGCGAGGTTTAAAACCTGCCTTTTAAAGCCCAATCAGGAACTGCTAAGCTATTGTAGAGCTGGTAAACTAGGCTTCTCCTGTTGAAACAATAGCAAAGTCGTCTTTTCAAAGCACCGCAGTTCATTTCAGCGCAAGAATTCTCACCGTGTTAATTAAAAAGACTGAATAATGATCCCTCTTGTGGACACTCTCCATCTCAGGTGGCCCTCCCCACACAACTACATACTGTCACTAATTTAACCATACCTCTAATTCAACAGATAACGGGAATTCACTCATAGATTTACAGGCCAACTCTAAGACCACCATGGATTCATTCAGCAACGATTCACCCCCCAGAAGCGTCCCTAGATACGACCCCGACGTGTTGAACCAGTCAGATGATGACTTGATGTTTGAAACGAAAAAGAATCCTTTTCAAGACTTCTCGCCTGTTGACCATCCTGGCAAGGAGTTCTCTCATTTTGGAGATACCGCAGCAGACGTCAGAGCTGCAGCAATGTCAGATAGTCCGTCTCCAGACCTGGTCCAGAATGCTCATGAAGGAGAGCTTCCTGATGATGAGGAACAGTCCTTGGAGTCCCGCGAAGCAGCCACTGAATCTCTAAGGCAGCAGCTTGCTTCGTCTGACTTTTTCTCCTCTAAAGATCAAGACGACTCTGGTTTGCCACCGTCTCTGCCAGATATTTTGAAATCTTCACCACTCAAGCCCGAGAAAGTCGATTCTGGATCGTCAGAGGGAAGCCCAGATTTCAGTCCAGTCCACAGAAGTGGAAATGATTCCCCGAACGCGCCTTTCACCTTGTCCACAAACAATCCATTTGCCTTTGAAGCCAAGGTTCCTTTGCTCAAGGAGATGACCGAGGAGACCGAGGCAAGAGCTGCTGAAAAGGCAAGACGACAAGAAGAAAAGACTTCCGAGCAAACGTTTGGTACGTTTGACCTCGTTAAGGAGGCCGAGGTCTCTCCAAAAGGCATGGAATCTACCAAAACTATCGTTGAAGACCAAGACGATTTTAAGACATTGAGCCAAGATTCCGTTCAGTCAGTCGACAAATTTGAATGTCTCAACTTCCCTACTAAAAAGGCCCAGGAACATTCTGATTCTGAAAGTCCATCCGCAGATTCACTTTCTCCAGTTTTGGAGGCCATGGCAAAGAACCCAGAAAGCTTCCAAATTGAACCGGAGAAGAATTTTGTTGAGGAGGAGGAAGAGGAGGAGGAGGAGGTAGAGGCTGCAGACGAGGTTTCCGAGCAAGAGGTCTCCTCTGAAGAGTTCGAATTTGTCGAGAAGCCGCCTCGAGGTGCTGTCGACGAGTTCTTGGAATCGCTTGAAACCGCAAAACTTGCCCAGGCAGCAGAGGTGGTTGTAGAGGAGACGGGGTCCAAATTTGATGACAAGGTTGCAGACCAAATCCCTGCAGCACAAGAAACAAAGAATCAGAGCTCTTACTTTTTGCTGACCGAAACCTCAGACGCGGCCTCTCCACCCAGAGGCAAAGCAGGCCTAGAATTATCCGATCTGCAAGTGCAATCCCAGGCGCCTTCGGTTCCTTCCCTAGTGGTCAAAACTGAGACGGTGACCGTGAAGAATGTGGAACCAAAAGACATCAAGCTGCCGAACTTGAGTGCAGGATCAGGTAATTCGGCAGACGATGTAGTGGTTTGTTATTTTCGGTCATCACCTTCTAGCCACCCCCTCTCCCAAATGTCACCTGCATCTTCTCCCAGTCTGCATGGTGGGACATTCATGACGCATGTTTGCAACCATTACAGTGGATGTTTCATTTCTTGTCCTCCTTGCCTCGTCTGTTTGAATCCATTCACTTCCTTAAAATAGATCTCACCTGTAGTATGTCTAGTGTGTGTAGTCCTTTTCTTTATTGCCCTGTTTCTTGCTATGCTGCAGTTTGTCTTAACAGGTTGATTAGACGCTGTGGTAAGTATATTTTTAGAGTATTTTGCATATTCTTTGATAGCATTTTTGGATCTGAGAATACCCCAAACAAGGTTTTTAACACGTAGTCTGGCCAGTGTCGTGGGACAACACTGGGTACATGCATAAACATACCATGGACGGGACACAAGTCAGTTGATGGGTTGGGTAGGGGTTACTATTGCAGTGCCAGGGGAATATTCCCCTGCCTGGTCCTCCCTCTGTTAGGTGCAGCCGGTCTTGCCTGCATGACCCCCCATCCATGTGTAAGGCACCTCTACGATGGTAGTGGGCTTGCATCTTAGGATATAGTTATATTTAAGTGAACCAGATTCGTTTCTTTGAAATTGAACCGGAAAGCGAGCCAACTGCAGCTGACCTGTTCTTTGTGTGTTCACACTGTAAGCAAGCTATTAGCTAAGGTGTGTTTTCAGAGGCTCCATTTGTTTGAGTACACAAATCAGCCAAAAGGTTAAAACCACGACGATTATTAGGTCGGTACTCATCAAATTAACATCTGCGTGAATGCCAGGACGAAGGGCTTCCCGGCAGAACATTACCCTGAGCGTCACACTCCGTCCGCCGGTTTGTTTTTATTACCTCAGTGGATTCTGGTGCCATTTCTTTCCCCAGGTAAATGATTAGTCAGCAGGGGGCGCTGCATTGTTTACTTAGTCTCCATTTGTCTCAGAGTTTACCGTGCGATGTTTTAGCGAGGTAATTTACGATGTACCATTCACGTTATTGGGTGTCTGTCTGCGGTTTTAATATATTGACCGATTGGTGGATGCTATGGGTTGCCATGACACCATTTATTCATGCCTGCACCACAACACCAACCCATGAAAAGCAGTTAGAATACCAGCAGTGCTACCACCGAGAGTATGTGACGCAAGGGCAGTTTTTGGGCTGTGTACACGATGGATTTATTGACCATGACTAGACCACACCTTGAACCTTAAGCCATGAAGGTGAACCTTGTACTTAAAAGAAGAAAAGCGAATTGGCTGTAAATCTGTCATTTGGTATTTGAGTTGTAGTTCAGTTTTAAGTAGGACTCTTAAATCTTGTGGACTGACTTGGTTTCTTCGTCTTGGGTGCCATCTAGTGGGTTCCAGCCTTTAACTCTTGACAGTATCTTAGTAGTAGGGAATTTAAATACACGCATACTCGGGGAGTTTGCTTTATTAGAAGTGGAGAAATCGTCTTCATGTATTTTACTCAAATTTGTGGAATAGATAGAGCTGTTACTTCTCACTAATAACTTTAGGTTTCAATTAAATGTTTTCTTCTTTGCTTTGTATTTGTTTTGAACTTGTCTGCTGAGTATACTGTGTGCAGAAAGAATAATGTAATATAGTTGACCTGATCTGTAAATGTTTTACACTGGTGAATTCAGTCCTATTCCAAGAAAGTTGCACATTAAGTCCACTGGCAGGTTCTGTCACTGCACTGCTTGACCTTCGCATTGCAATCACATCTGCGTCAATGGCCAGTCAAGACAGGACCAAGGTTATAATGATACTAGTCAGACATGCTCACGGGGGAATTTAGCGCAACCAGTTAATCTAAAAAATGTCCTTGGAAACTGAAGTACCTGGAGTAAACCCATGGGAGCATGCAAACAGGTAGACCCCCACGGCCATGCTAATTACTATCCTCAGGCCAGGGTTTGAACCCAGGTCATCAGGAACTGCCTTTTAATGTCACAAATCTATTCTTGTATCTCACATTGGCAATTTTCATTTAGTCATTTAGCAGACGACTGGTAAAATCTTAAAGTCCAAGCAGTTGTAGGTGAAGGGTCTTGCTCAAAGGCTCAACAGTTGCAGCTTGGCAGAGGTGGGATTTGAACCCTGAAACTTCTGGCTCACATTCCGCAAAGTCAACCGTCAATCACAAAGTCCCGATTTATATCACCAATTTGATCTCTTGTTGGGCTGTAACATTATAAATTGGCCCGAAGATCATAAATTTGGCACCACTGCCTTTGCCATAATCTTTATAGGCAGTGGTAATTTCGGGAAAAAGAAACGCCCAAGACATTTTATGATACGTGGATTATTACATTTAGTCATTTAGCCGATGCTCTCATCCAGACCGACTTGCAACTGATGCAGTCAAGGTACAAGCCAAGCAGTTGAGGTGTTGAGGACCTTGCTTAAGGGCCCAACAGTGGCGCCTTTTGCAATGAAGTTGAATACCTGGACCTTCTGATCAGCAGCCCAACAGCTTAAATGATGTATGCTGCCCAATAGCTTAAACATGTACTGTGTTTGCGTCTCCACAAAGTGTTCGATATTGTTCACTGCCTTTAATTCCAGAGATCTTTAATTGCAGGGTTGCCAGATCCAGCGAGAAAACAACGTCGAATTGAAAAAGAGGCCAAATAAAGCCAACTCTTTAGAATACGCGGACCTGGCAACCATGGGGTTGACTGCAACACCGATTATGATCGGGTAACTGGTATACATGCACTGAGTAATCCAATTACTGAGGGAAAATCCATATTTCTTAATCTGATTTCTAGATCAGGGTACGCTGTATACATGACCTCTTGAACAATTAGATAACTGCATAGACTGAGTGGATTATTAAGTGCAACATAAACTTGTGGAATCTGGCAACCCTGAGAGAAAGCTGTATGAAAGGCTACATTGCATTCTATTAGAAACCATTAAAAGAAATTCAGTAAATGCCGGTAGTTTGAAGTTTGTCACGTCCTTCTGTGAGGTTATTGGCTGGTTGTAAAGTAGAAATCCGATTATTGCTCGAGCCATGTAAACCCGGAGCTTTCCCGTCATCTGATGACCCGAGTGCATGTAAACGTGTTGATCGGATTAGTGACTAAATCTGATTTTCTGCAGTTATCGGATTGTTAAGTGCAGGCAAAAGCACTCCGTTAGAGCGTATGCTGTAGCCTAGAACACTGCAGCTAGACAAACACCTTCACTTAAGTACACTCCGGAAATGCAGGGAAGGATAACGTCTTAATAAATCACACTATTGACGTTATATCATCACGATTCCATAATGTCTGACGTGCTGCGGAGGAAATTCGAGGACTGTCAGTCGGTTCTAATGTAATCACACGTGTTGATACAGCGTGTGAAAAAGGTGGACGCCTTGTGTGTCTGTTATGAATGCTTGATTGTGTGTGGGTAGGAGGTGCAAGAGACCAAGGGGAGGGTAAGGAGTTGCTGCGTCAGTGCATTTAGAGATTCCCAGTGCCAGCAGCCAGTCAGCTGACCCCAGTCCTGCAGCCTGAAAGAGCGCTGCAGTCGACTCGCTTTAAGCCAGCGATCCTTCTCGTCATTACAACTTGTTCCCTTCACCCCACCCGCCACTGCAGCTCAGCGCTCCTCACTCGGCCTGGAATGCCAAGCTGATCCCCTACAGACTTGCCCTAATCAGCCACAGGGAAGCTATGGACAATCAGGAGTGCCAGCTTTTGACCAACTGGAGACACAAGGGTATTAATCTGTGCATGAGCTTGTCAGTACGTGCTTGTAGTTTTGGTGGAATTAGCCGAAATGTACTTTGTGTTGAGTTTTCTGGAATTTGCCACTTAATTTCGGGTACTTTGCAGGCACACTTTGCCGTCCTTTGTATTCATGTGGATTTGTACTGTTCTGAACCTGTGCTTATGTCAGACCTTTGGACCCAGCCTAACTCTGTTATCATGGCTGAGTTGATGTGTTTAAAGGTTCAGGTTGAACTAGACTGAGAGGTGCCAAAAGTATCTGCAGGTCTGCAGTGATTTGCTAATATTTGCATTTCGCCTAACTGCGAAGGGACAGCTGCTCCTGGTGCAGTTACAACCTGGGAATTACGCTCCTACAGGCCTGCGCTCCCTCCTACTGTTTCCAAAAATGTCCTGTTGTGTCATGAGCGCAGCTCTCACGTTGCTGTAGTCTACGTGATTGCGAAGAGGAGCCGTCCTTAAGCTGGCCGTATTTTTAGTCTCTGTTGGGCTTTCTGATGGTTTGATTCTTTGTCTGCTGACGATCAGGAGTGTTGCATGTGTAACGGATGAGCAATGTCTTTGACTTGCATTGCAGCAGTCAGGGCAGTGTGCTTAGGGTCAGCTTCATTTGCCACAGTAAAGGCATGGTTAATGAAACCATAGAGAGACATGGTGTTACTTTAGCCACCTTTCAATGTCGAGGAATTTGGGGCATGGGGATTTCTTTCAGAGCTTTAGACCCTGGCAGCTTTTGGACTGTAAGAAATGTTTAGAGGACTGAAGACGTGCTGCCTCGCCGAACTAGAGTCTGAGCATGTCTGCTCTTTGAACTGCATGTTAAAGGTTGTGTTACTGGCGAAATGTCTGATCTATCTTAACAGTAGTTCATTTTAGAATGCTATTTATAGGATCTGGCATTGCATCTGCTGAACTTGTCTGCTTAAAGTTTTGAAGAACAGCCATCGTTTAAGTCTTGTTTTCATTAAGTGTGGCTTGTTCATTCAGTTGATTACGTTATTAGACAACGATGATTGTTGGTAATGAGTGCAGTTCAGAAAATGCAGCTACTTCTACAGTAAGAGTTTCCAAAAACACGCATTTTGGTTTGGTAATAAGTTCTATTGTTCCTCAAAGCTCTTACTTGTGCAATTCCACTTCATGAGATGTCCTCGCCTAACCCTGGGATTAATACCTGACTGAAAACTAGAGCCACGTCCAGAATGATTATATTCCTGGTAAAGACTAGTTAAATGGTTATTTAAAAAAATGCTTCTGCCGTTAATTAGTTCTCAGATGAAAAATGAGAAATCTAGTATGTAATTAGAATAAATCTAAAACTGCAAACATATAAAAATCTTTATTGGATTATCAGCCAGAGGGAACACTTGCAGTGGCAGGAGTTCCCCTTTCCTCCCTTCAGACACATTCAAACGCATCTTATATGGCACCTGGCCAAGCCAGAGGCACCACTGGGATTTAATGGCGGTGGGCTCGTGCGTTAGACCGCTGTCCATCCGAGTGCCAAAACATCTGTCCATGTTCTTAACTCTTTTAAAAAATATTTTGTAGCGTGAATAAACACACAATGGGGAATGTATTAAGAGAATTTTTAAAAAAAGTATTAACAGAATTATAAAAATAAAGACAAAATCAAAATAATCAAATGGGCAAGATGACTTCGGTTAATGGATGTGAATGTCGGTTTCGATTAATTGCCCAGCCCTAATTTCACCTGTAAGGTAAGGAGAGTTTACAGAAGAATCTAGAACCCTGGAGGATCTGATGAACTTCTGTATTTAGTGGCCTGATGGGAGAAGACTGTGCTGTTGTGTTGACTTTCAGCGTATTCTTTGGGGTGCTTACATTTGGTGGTTTTGCTGGAAAACCGTCTTAGCTTGTGTTGTGTAAAACCTAAACCAGTTCCACATAACTGAATTCCAGTGCTTCTGTCAGTCACACTACTGTGTTGCCAAACAAATGAATTACATAGACCTGCCTACCTGCAAGCTAGACTAGTGAGTATAGTGTCTGGTTGCTAAATTAACTTGGGGTGACATGTCAGCATTTTCAGCACAATGAACTGTCTCTGTTAAAGCAGATCATCATATGTCCCACTTATAAATTGTATTTTAGTGCAAGTTTGCCAACATCTATGTTTTTTGGGTGAAAAATTAAAAATTTGTCACGGAATGTGTCAAGAACCAGCAAGCTCTGGGCCTCGGGTACTACTTGTGCTTTTTGGGCTCCTTGGGCTTGGGTTTTTAGAGGTTTTCAATACAGTATCACAGTCTCAACAGAAGCTGCAGACTTTGAACTGCTGTTATTTGGATGTTCTCAGTATAAGAGTCTTATCATAGAACATGTATCAAATGATTTGTGGTAATGACAACATGACTGAAACCAAACACACTCAATACCTTGTTGTTATTATGTAGCTACATAATTTAGCACACTCGATGAGAGAAGTGTTGTCTAAGCCAGACGAACTGCTTGAAACTTTCCCAACCAGTGGAGCAGGGATGGGCATTAGGGCTGTCAGGATAAAATTGAAACATGAAGATGTTCGAATTGTTGATTTGCAACGAGAAAAAAATGTACATTCCAATGTAGAAAATCCTCATTCCGATGTCTAATTGTTATGGCTTGGACCATAGCATAGCTCGAACCAAGGAACGGGGTTGGGTGTCAAAGTGCGATTGGCCGTGTATGAGAGAGGGGGTGCTTGACAGGGGATCATCCGCTGGTGGTGCTGGATTCATTCCATTTCACCACCGTACCATCCTCTAGTTATGAATGAGCTCATAACTTAAGCAATTTCCTGTAGTCGTCCAGATGATGTGGGGCAGGTGTGAGTAGAAAACCGGGTCTGATGGTTTCTGAGGGTTCTCACCATCAGTCCGAGCAGCTTTGGTGGTAAGAACCAGCTGGAAAAAATGTTTTCAGAGGGGCTGTGTTCAAGTCCCTTGTGGTGTTTTTACAGACTCATGGAATGAACTGCCATTGTGTCCAGGGTATGCCTGTTGCCAGTGAATTTTGCGTTAGGCTCCAGACCCTCGCCTGTGACCTTGACTAGTGTACAAGAGGGTAAAACCGGATGGTTTGAGTTTGCTTTGCTTCACCATGGTCCAAGCTGGCTTAGTCACCAAAGGCAAAGCTGTCTCTCTCAGCCTTTTGTGGTACTTCATGAGCATCTGGAGCTCCAGAAATTGTCCATTTTGACCAGTAAAATCAATGTCAGGAGGTTCTGCAATAGGACTATTATAATACAAATGTAAGATTGAAATTCATGTTTCCATGTGAACAACAATTAGTCGATTTGAAACCTCAGCTTCAACAGTTAAGATCTTTGGATGACAGTTAAGAAAATCTGTTTCTGATACCCGAGCAATACAAGAGCAATACTTTCTGTTTACTACTTCATTTTGTAAGGGTTTGGTGTGTCCATGCATGTTTTGAGTAATGGTGTGCATATAGGTTTGTACCTGTGTTTAATAGAATGATAAAAGAACTTATGCATTGTGCTACAGTTTTAATTTGGCTACAAATTGAGGTACCTTTTATAAACGGCTATATTCTTGTCCTGCCAAAGCCATGAGTTTGTTTTTGTGATGAATAGTTCTCTCTGGAATTCTGGCTTATCATTGACCTTCAGAAAGCTTTAAACAAACAAACTTTTCTCCAAGTTTCAAAACATGACTCATTCATGAGAATGACAAACTCATAATCACCCACAAGCGTTATATCAGCTATGACGAACAAGCACAGAGTCCTTGATGACATCATCCATGTCTGTATCATCAGTGCAGCACTGAATATCGTCAGAAAGTCCATCCTTAGCATACCAGAGATCTAGTAATGCTTTTTGCCTGTTCTGATAATGCTTATGTCCTCCAGACAAAGTCTGCTTGTTCAGCTACGAATAATCATGAACAAATCAAGAAAAGATAACCTGGACAGTGCTGGGGTTGATGGCTTCCCTTTTTTCAGACACAGCTGGAAATATTTGTCGTAATTGCTTATGCTAATGATCAGTAATTGCAGTAGGATCTAGGGTTGGTTATCGAAACCAGGTTCTGATTTGAAAGTGGTTCCATAATTCCAATAAACCTGTCAAAAAAATAGAATTTCAATTCCACTTATCGGTTCCTACTAACCCATTTTGTGCTTTAAATACACAGCCATGATTTAGTGCAAAAATACGTCTGTAAGCAGGCAATCATCTCCCCGATCGGCGCTTCACATAGTTTTTGGATACGCTCCGCAAAGGCATATAATTGGTTACTTTTGAAGTTGACACATTTTAAAAACAGATATATTTTTTTGTACCTAAACATTTGGCACATTATTTCCCCATTTTGGAGCCCAAACTGGAATCGATGAGCAGAATTGCAATTGCTAAAATGCAAACGATACCCAACCCTAAATAGCAGTAGGATCAAATGGCTTATGATTGGTTGTGTTAACATGGAAGACATTTGTAAACTTCTGCGTTGGACTGGCTCCCTGTCCAGGATGTACCTCCCGTCTGCACCCAGTGAATTCCAGATTAGGCTCCAAGCCTTCCCCAGTGACCCTGATCAGGACAAGCCACTCGGGGTTATTTGGAAACTGTCACAGTACATTTGTTTGTTGACCCAGTAGCGTATTTCCATAGGCAAATCCGACTCCGCTCGCCCACTCCAGCTAATTTACTCAAATTCGCGCTCCCGTTATTCATGATATGCGTTCACACGTGAGCTAAATGCTATGTTCGTTAATATATTCAGTCATTTAACTGCACAAAGGCGTCGCTGAAGGGAAGGGGGTGTAGTTATTTTTTTCCTGTGGCGCCGCGTGCACGCGCGTTGGCAGCGAGCCGGACGCGTGGACGCGCTTGGAGGCTCGTTCCCGTTCGGTAGCGCTCGGTGCTCGGCTGGTGCGGGCGGAGCAAGATGGACGCCAAACAGGGTCGGTGTTTCCTTTTTGTCCTCTGTGTTTAGAAAGACTAAGCGGTTGCAGTGCCAGGTTTTTATTTAGAACGGGTCTTTGTTGACCTGTTTTCCAGAACGTGGTTGTGTTTTCGGTTTTCCGTTAACTCACGCCGTTGGGTCGCAGCGCGCGTGAGGCCGTGCATGTCGCCCTAGCGAGTGTCGATATGATGCGTTTTCAGGGTTGTAAATGTAATCGGCGTCGATGTAAACCTACACTGCGGCCGAAGTTGAATTTAATGGGACATGCTGTAATGGCGCCAGCTCCGGTCGCTCTGATAGCGGACACGAGCTATTAATAGACACCCAGCAGCTAGTCGGTGCTTAACCATATGTAGGCAATCCTATTGACAGTCGGTAAGTCTCATGCTTAGTGCTGTCAGTACGGACTAATACCGATACACGACATTTAATATAGTTGTATACCACTGTATGGGATGTTATGATTAGTCTACGGGTTAGAACAATGCCGTTACGATGCTCTATTATGGTGATTTAGATTAGGTGCGTTTTGTTTACCGTTTGCACATGTCCTGCATGTCTAAATGATATAAGAAAGGATCAAGTGAGCCAATATTTGTGTTTTTGATCCCTGCTATTCCTTGTCATAATTGTAGTGCTGGCTCCGGATCCGAAAAACACAGGGCGCAGGCATAAGCGTTGAGCTGCCAGGAGATGATCTCCTGACTGACCTCCCCTCTCTGACACCCGACCCAGGTGGTAGGCACTGCCAGGACTCGAACCTGGCTCCCTCCGGTGGTGGGCTAGTGTGCTGGACAGCTGCGTCATTCGAGCGTCCTGCTTATATTTTGTTTAACAATGAAAACGACAAAACAAACCATCATGAGTGACGAATTAATTTCCCTATATTAAGTATTAGGAGTGTGTTCATACTCACGATTCAATTCATGATACCGAGTTCACGATTTGTTTTTATTTAAATTCATTCAAAGACATTCCTTTAGTGTTTCTGAAGTATATAACAATGCACATTTTCTTGTACACGCTTTGAAACAAAACTTCACTCCGCTCCGGTTAAAAGAAATGACTAGAAACAGGTTTAAAATGGTAAATAAAATGCTCTGTTGTAGCTTCAATTCAGTGAAAACGTTCTCTTTTCTGAGCAGTGACAATACAAAATGATATACTTTTCTTGTATAAATACTTAAACAGAAAGAATATTTAGTTTCCTGCAACTAAAAGAAATTGGGAGTCTCACTGAGAACTGCATGACGTAGGACTGAGCCCTCTGGTGTTCGAAGATGCAATTGCATCAGATGGCATATTAAACAAGAATGCGTCATCCAGCTTGACGATGCACATCGTCCCCCTTTTCCATCGCGATGCATTGTTGTTGATCTTATTAACACCCGTTCATATCCAGAGCGTGTTGCCATTGATTGATAAGCACCCAGCAACTACCAGTAAATACTACAATTGCTGCCACGGTCTTAAACATGCAGTGGACATATTTATTTATTAAGTAAAGTGCTTTTGCAGCTGAATTTAATGACCTATATGCTGACTTGTCATTACACATTGTTAGTTGCGTTTTGCAGTGAAGAGTAAAATAGCCTGATGTCGTATGAGATGTGACCGAGTTGATCGGAGTTATTAGTGGCTTTCTGATTAAGGAATCGCTTTAGAAGCACCGAGGATATCAGACACCTATTGTAATACTGATACCTTTGTTTCGTTTGACCTGGTTGTCACTTTTTGTCTGCGTAGTACAGTACAAAGTGTCGAAGCCCTTATGTTGCATCCTGTGTAGTGCACTTGTGTAGGAAGTAATTTGGGATTTGGCCTCCTTTGGGACTCCCTACCATAGAAATGGCACATGGAGAGAGAACCTGGAAAATGCTTTGTTAGACTAAACCATTTAGACCAGCTAATTGGATTTTGTCACTACCTCTGTTTGTAGTGTAGGTCTCCCCCTGTTGTGTTACTCTGGTTTCATGTGACTGTGAATAGCTCCTCAGGGTCATTACAAAAATGGCTTCCAAGTGAACAGACTGTTGTTATTATCAGTGCTTTTGACATTGCTGTCGTATTGAGCACTAGTGTCAGTTTTTTATGGTATTTCTGTTCAAATAAACTCAGATATGCAACAGTAACTATCCTAACTACGTCTTTATAAAGCATTTACTATGACCCAATCTGGTATCCAAGTCTTTAGAAGGTTCCTCTGTGTGTATTTGCCATTTATCGATGATGCTGTACAGCAGTTAAATGGACTCGGGGTGAAACACACAGCAAAGAGCCAGAATTAACACTAGTTTGGCTAACTGGTCTTCTTTTTAGCTACAGTGTGTATGATTGGACACCACCAGCAGACCTTCGCTCACGTCTGCTTCTGTACTAACCCGTCTGGAATGGTCAATGTCACCCGAGTTCTACATTTAGAACCGATGCATGTGTTTAATTCCTGAAGGAAAATGCCAGAAATTCACAAGGTCTCTGAGGTGGACAGCTTGGCATGTAGACAAAGAAACAAATTGTTCAGGGTGAGTTCGAAGCTCTCCCTGAACGTGGTGTTTGGCTGACGCTCTTTCAGTGACGTCATCTCTGCAAAACACTCGCGGAACATTGGCTGCAGGAAGGCCAAGACGTGCATTTTGCAGGGTTTTTGAGGATGTGCTGCACTTTTGGGTAGATTCCTCATGGGGGTAATGTGGTATGAGAATAGGGCCTCGATGGGTATCGAGTTGTTTGTGTAGTCTTTGGTTTAAACTTCCCCAAGAGGTGCCCTCTGTTAAAATCTTGTTGGTGTTGCAGCACTGGGGGGCGACCCCCCAGCAAGCCCTCATACAGCCAGTCGTGCCTGCATGTCTCAAACACGGATCCCACCAGTAGTGGGCCACCTGTTGTAGTTTGTTACTACACTAAAACAGGAATGAAACTTCTTACAATGTGAAAAATCATGAGCTAGTATTTTGATCCAGTGTTTAGCTCGATCGAGTTGTTTGGTGCAGCAGTTAAGTTACTTATCTATTGACCAGAAGAACCAGGGTTCACTGGAAATCGACCACTGAGTCATTGAGCAAGATCCTTAAATTGCAATTGTTAGGATTGTGCTGTGAGATTCAATCAGTCACTTTAGATAAGGGCATCTTTGAAATGCTGTAAATGTAAATATTGATCCTGATAAGGTTAACGAACCAACTTTAGTGATTTAAAATACTTTTGTATAAACGTATCATCTCCCATTGTGTACATGTCAGACATGGGATCCGGCCTTGCTTATCTGATGCACTGTGGAACACTTCGTCACCCTATGCTCTTAACTGATAACTGATACCCTTCCTGATAGCGTGTGGGCTGTAAAATGCTGTGTGATCATTGGCACGTCGCATCCAAACATTTTTCCCTGATTGCGTTGACTTGCTCAAGATAGTCCCTCAGCATTTATCACTAAGGTGGTGTCAGCACTCCTTAAATTTGAGTTGCAATCTTGAGGTAGCACTTTTTTTAAGTTCCTCCACAAAAAAATAAGTCTTGCACACATTTGTGTGTTGAATGCAGTCCGAACTGCTTAAGATAAGAGACACCATTCAAGCACAGATACATACATAATTGTGGGTGACCTGTGCTGTGTATATTTGGAGATCACAAAACAAAATTCCGAATACTTAAAGTTGAAATTGGATAATAAGGCATTGCCTTGTATTTCATTAATTGAGTTTTGGGTATTCCGTGGACTCTTGGGTAGAAATGAGTGGCCGATCGGTATGGCTTTTTTTAAAATTACCAATGGAAGTAATTCGAGAGCAGGGTGACCATTGGCCAATATATCTAATACAAGTGGAGACCTCGGCTGATGACAAAATGGCATTAATTGGTCTATCAGTAGCAGAAGTGTTCCTTACCTGCTACTGACCAGGCGATCTGTAGCATTACCCACCATAAAAGTACGTTTAACTAAAGTGAGCGCTCGGTACTGTGCTCGGGTCTCGGCCACGGTTCAGTTGGACTGGCCCAGTACACACACAGTGATCACTATAAATGCCCGAACATGGAATGCAGCATCAGCTGCCTCTGTAAAAATCTTCTTAGACATGCAATACAAGTAGCCGAAAGTCTTTGCGATGCTTAATCTATAACTGTATAATTCATCTTGAGAGGGCTGTGTGTGAAATGACGGCAGAAAACCACAAAGTAATACAGTCATAAAGTCCATGGTGCTGTGCACCACCACAAAAAGTTGCAGCATGATGTGAGCGTGCTCAGGCCCGGAACATTTAAGCGCAATGTGAGCGCAGGCCATTGGGGACAGGGCACAGTCGTGCTCAGCCACAGCACAGCCCAACCAGTTGCAGTGTGTCCCAAGTGATGAGTTGTACAGGACGTGCATCCACAGCTTCTTCTCACAGGTTGTAAGCACAGGTATTCCCCTCTATAAATGCCGTTCTAATTTTATTGAAGCCAAACAGTCGAGCAGATTCGTACCCAGGCCTGAAATGATCTTTAATTCCCTAGAAATGTGTTGTGGTAATAAAAAGCCTAGTTCGAATAATTTTCCTAAAATATATGGGTCTGTTTTCTTTTTGATAAAATGTCAGTAAGCTCCAGTAATAAAGCAGTTCAGCGTGTGCTCGTTTGGAGCTGCAAACGGAGTAAGGAAAGCAATTGCTTAAGGTGCCACACCTGATCTAGGACTGATCAGCACAGGGGTCATGGCTCTGCCATTGGGACTGGAGGGTACAGGGGCCATGCTGTTTTACTGTCAGACTTTAGCAGACTTATCAGATAATGTGCCCTTTATACTGATTTAATCCGAGTCACCTCTGTGTTTACACAATACTAGCTGTTAGGAATCTTTGCACTGCTTATGAAGTAATGTTATTAGGGTAGGGTGATTATGGCCATAATCTTTTAAAACAGTACAATGTAATTTATTGTTCTTATAGCAATGTGTCACAATATGGTCATTATGGAAGGAGATTTTTAATGGTATGAGAAGTGCTTTGATTAATCCAGTGAATCCATTTTTCAGAATATTTATTTGGAACTGTATTTTCTAAACTTGTCGACATACATATGCAATATGATAGTTCAAAGTAAAACAGTGCAAATATAAAACAGCAGAATTCCATACTTTGACATTACCTGCATCATATACAACAGATTAAGGATTTTGATTCGCACCCTTTTATTTAACTGTATTAATTGTGCCCATGTAGTTTTCTGTAATTCCTTCATTTCATATTTCTTCACACTTCTTCGCTTTAGTAAAGTGACTGCATTTTATGTTGACGTTTGACCATGTTCACTGTATCGTTCACTAATTATCTCTTACTCTAATGTATTTTTCATAAATGTAGCATTTCCACTGCCCTACCATTTTGTAATATGTGGTTGTTTTCTAATCTGGGTTTTTGTGTCCCCATTCCTGTGAGCCTATAATTAAGGGAATAAAATATTAGGGAGGATGCCCAGGTCGGGCGTCAGACAGGCAAGAGGAAAGGGAATGCTTATACCCTGGTGCTGCGACAGCAGCTGATGTGATCTAGGCTAGGCTATGGACTAATCCCTACGGGCCTTTCTAGGATAAGTTGGGCTAAATTGGGTGGGCTATTTGGGTTAACTTCTATATTGAATGGCACAAGGAGTCGTCAAAGGCTGTCTGAGCATGCCCATGATTTGTTTGTAGTAGTACTGAAATGTGGGTCTTGTAGGTTTAAAGCAAGTGTTGCTCATAGTGTCGTGTTGGTGTTCCTGCAGTGCTGGAGCTGCTGTACTGGCGTGATGTGAAGAATTCTGGCATCGTGTTCGGCGCGAGTCTCCTGCTCCTGCTGTCGCTCAGCGTGTGCAGCATCATCAGCGTGCTGTCCTACGTGGCCCTGGCACTCCTCTCCGTCACCATCAGCTTCAGGATATATAAGGGTGTGCTGCAGGCCATCCAGAAGAGCGACGAAGGCCATCCGTTCAAGTGAGTAAAAGGAGTTGGGGTAAAAGGAGCTAAAGAGGCACCATTTGAATAATATGCATTTGGAATGCTAGTCATGTTTTTATTGAGCTGGTCCTCAGGGACTCGTCCCTAAACAGTCCTGCAGTTTTTGATGCCAAACCAATGCGGGACTTTACTGGGAATGGTGTGCTGGTGTACAGTGGGGGGAAAAAAATGTTGGCAACTCTAGTAATGTGTAGTAAAGTTCCTTTTTTATTTTTGAAGTGTAAACAATGTGCTAGGGCTGTGTGAGGGGGAACAAACTGACATTGCAGTAGAATTTTTTCATTGCATATTTAAAAAATGCAGGACTTTTCACCCGATTTCACCAGAAGTTAATAATCCGACATGTACGCTAAATGATGGGCTCAGATGTGAATGAAGAAAGCATAATAAAATAGAGTATCAAGCTAAGGAAGCTCCAATATCACGTTTGAGAATTGTCAACAAGAAAACAAAGAAAATTGCACATGAATTTCGATGATGATGATGCTGAAATAATAATATTGTGCAGCCCTACAATGTACATTTTCTTAAGTTTTTAAATAAAAAAATCTTTAGTCCTCTTCCATTAAAAGAAATGACCAGAAACAGAGGTTTAGGATTATAAACAAAATGCTCTATAGTAGCTTCACCATATCTTAAATATGAAGTGTATTTCTGAAGAATAACAAGTCAAAATACTTTTCTTGTCTAAGATTTTAAACCAAAACACTCTTTAGTCCTCTATAAAATAAATTAGGAGTCTTACTGAGAAGGAATTATCTCTGATTGCACCCTCTGGTGTTCAAAGAATGCAATTACATTCGATTGCGTAATGAACAAGAATGCGTAATCCAAGCCCACGATGCACATCGTCCCATTTTTGCATCACGATGCACCTTTAAACCCTTCTGACAACCCATTACATAAAGCGTTACCACTCCTGACCACACTTATCCCTTAAACAACCTGTTGTGATCATTTTTGGCAAACCCTAATCACATGTAGGAAAGAACCCCATCACAAACCTGATCGTACCCTGGATGGGGACACTGGTCGATTTCAGGGTTGTCAGGGCTCTGTCAGTCCCCAACTGGACTTCTCTCCCTTAGAACCAGCCAAATGTTTTCATGTGAAGCCCGATCTGGCCAGAATGCACTAGCAGGACCCCAACCCGGGTCACCGCAGTGGTTTCCTTGGCTATTATTGCCTAGGTTATAAGTACCTAGGTTATTATTAGTACTGGCAACCTTGTTTATATGTAGGAAAAAGTTTTTGCTTTTGGTATTGGCACCTCTAAGATCACCTCGCACCCGAGGTGACACGGTGGCACAGGTGATGTCGCCTGACATCTCCAAAGAGCCCTGGTTTCATTCTTTCTTTTGCAATGCACATTTCATTAGACGCTTACCACGCACACCTCGACACACCCAGGCGGTCAGTTTTTAAGACTCCATGAAGCAGTTGATCAGCAGATCAATAGAGAAACTGCCAGCTTGAAACATTTGCTGCAAGGTAAATCCTTTGTGGATAGGACCAGGATAGTGACTGGTGTATTTAGAGGATATAGCTACACGGTTCATCCATTTTCCTGGCAGCGATGCAGTACAAGCCTTACTCTCGACCCATGATCTCGTTAAGATCGCTTAAGTGGGATTTATAATCGAGACAGAACCTTCCGAATTTCTCTGCTGTCTCCCTTAAACGAATCGTCTGAAAAATGAGTGATGGACAGAAATGATTTCCCCTGTTTAGACTGTACCTGGAGCAAGATGTCGCTTTGCCTGAAGATGTGATCCATAAGTACAGCGAAGTCGCCCTCGGACGGATCAACGCCGCCATTGTCGAGTTGCGTCGCCTGTTCCTGGTGGAGGACCTGGTCGATTCTCTGAAGGTGAGCTGCTGTGGTTTTTGGTAGCGCAGTGTAACTCTCATGCACAGATAGTTGTCCTTAAAGCTTAATTTATTTCAAAATTATGTATGGAAATATTATTTATTTCAGCATTTCCAGTGCGTCTAAATAAATTATTTTCTTGGCTTCCCAACGCCCCAAAATGTGGTTCATCCGGATATATATGCAGATGAAATTCTTCATAGTTCAGTCTCAGTAATTGAGAAACTAGTGCAGCATGAGCCTAAATTCAAATGATCATGCAGTCCAACACTTACAGCATTTAGCAGACACCCTTATCCAGAGCGACTTACAATTGGTACAGAGTTACAATCCAAGCAATTGTGGGTTAAGGGTCTTGCTCAAGGACCCAACAGTGGCAGCTTGGCAGAGGTGGGATTTGAACCCTCGACCTTCTGGTCCAGAGTCCCACATGTTTTATCAGTACAAGCCCCATTTGGACCTGTTGAGAGGGGGACCCCTACCAACATGCGGATCAGGCCATACCACCATGATGATAAAACATCCAGACATCCACTAAGCCTGCCTATGTCGGAAACCCCCCACCAAGAACACACACAGGAAACACTAAAGTATCTCATGTATACACAGGACTATGACCTCATATATGAAGACACCTTACATTAACCTTTAACAAGAAACTAATCTAATCTGATACCTGACTGCCATGAAGGTTACCAATGTCTAGCCATGGTGTAAAAACCCAACAAACAAATCATGCAGTACAAACATCAACCACCATTTCCTCCACAAATATTCAAGGAACGTTTTCAGTTCTCCAGGAAATGGTTCAGTTCCATTGTCATGTCAGGTGATATAATAGGCCTACTTACTTGGGAGAATGTCTGTTTATTATGAACTGAACCTATTGTTTGAAACAATCCTATCAAAATAACCTTCTGTGCAGTACCGGCCCATTGTTTGAAACAGGATGGCAGAGAATGCCACCTGGAAAAAAATCACCAGATGCCACGTCCCGTCTTCAGGCACAAACCCAATGCGAAGGGTTTACGTTGCAGAGAAATGGCACACAAAATAAAACAAGGAAACAAACTACAAACTCCATGAGATCCTCCCAGGAACACACAAAGAAAAATCAAGATGACCAAAGAACCTACACAATGTGCCTTCTAGGCCTTTCCAGTCACAAACATGTCAAGACCAGACCTCAGTAGCACGAGACACAAGTCACCACTCGTAAGAAAAACCTATTTGGAAACCTAAAAGACCGTATAAACAATATCCTAGACTTTCTACCTATCATAAGTATGGTACTTGGACATATTGGTAGATCTGAATGTGCTGAATGATGGTTGAATATCAATAATACCAGTTGTATGCTGTGAACATGGCTTTCAATTCACTTTTGCAGGGAGCAGGGGCCTAACTGGCAGCACAGGGCCAATTGCAGGGAATGTGTGCACATGCAGGGCTGGTCATGTCTTAGGATTGTGGATGTGTCGTATCTGGTGGTTGGTCTGTGAGTTTCAAACGCGTAGTTCTCTCACCATGTCCCATGAGGGTCCAAGTGGAAGGCGGGCAGATGTCCAGATTCAGTTATTGGGTCAGAGGCTTCACTATCTCACTTTAAGGCTCATATATCTCCTGAAGCGTTTTACAATCTCTTTCTAATTTCCACTGGGCCCTAAAAGCAGAGCACGCCATTTATTAGCAGTGTTGCAGAGCTGGGGGATGATCGTTCAAACTACCACCAATCCCTCAGGCACGGCCACTCCTGTGTGCCTTCAGTGGCCGGAATGCACTGCCAGGTCCCTGTGCTGCTGGGATACAATATTGGACGCTTGCACCACCTGGTCGCTTTGTCATTTGACAAACACAGCTCAGCCTGGCGGTGAAGTCCTGACCCTTGCCTTACAGCCAGTTCGGTGTAGCACATAGCCGAAGGGGACACGGAGTTCTGGAATATGCTCCAGATCCCCCTGCAGACCTTACCAGCATAAGCAGGGGCAAAGAAAAGAAAGAAAAACAGAGGGGAAAGAGGTGGGGGAAATGTGCATGTTCTGTTAAGGGTCCTGGTTATGAGTTGTATGCTGTTATTGTGTGAATTGAAGCCTAATGTTTTTATTTATTAATTTTTTTGCACGATTTTGTTCATATCCAAGTCATCCAGTACTGCTCCGTGATACATGAGTCTCATCTGAAGCTCTCCCGTTTGGCCTTTTAAGCTCTAGTAAATTGTACTGCTTGTGTAAATGAAGTGACAGCATTTCCTTTTGCTTATTTTTTCCATTTTTTTTCCTTTCTATCCTGTAGTTTGCTATTCTGATGTGGATTCTGACGTACATTGGTGCCTTGTTTAATGGACTCACTATTTTCATCCTGGGTAAGTTTTGTTCCACCATATGGATTTGAGCCGTATTTTATATATATATATATATAAAATGTGTATCTCACGTTAAAGCACGACCTCAAGTGTATTATTTTGATTATACCACAGTTCCGTTATCGCCATTTATTGTTACTTTTTAAGATAAAGAGAACAGAAAAAGCGAATTATCAGCCTTCTTGAGGTAAAATGGTTCCATTCTATCGTTCCCCCGCGGCTAAGCCCTTCAGTCATTAAAGTCGAGGAACAGAATGACCAATAACTTTATTATCCAGGCAATAAACACAAATATATCGATTGGTAAGTTCTAATTTATGAAAAAGAAAGTTTATTTACATTCAGCAAATAAAATGGGTGGGGTTTATAAGGCAGGCTGTTACTAAGATCCACTATTCTACCGACTGAAGCAAATCAGAGGGAGATCCCGGTGTTAGAACCAAAGTCTAAACCCTCCGATCCCCGTTTTGATTAGTGGGATTATAAATCTGTAATGAATGAGCTCTAATGTGAATCTGATCAGTCGAAATGTAAGGGCCATAGAGTTACAGAGCATCAGCATCTTCTCTGGTTAGAGCTGGACTTACTGATCAACAAACCTGTTAGAGGAACGAAGCTGCCCGATCATCCGCGGATGGTGTTTGATGAAAGACACCGAGTTTTAACTCCAGCAAACGCGTCTTTGTGAAGGGATGAATCCTGATTCAGCATTTTTGTTGATGGACTACAACTGATCGTCAGGCGAGCTGTGAAGAATTAAGAGCCGGACGTTTGATTTAAAGGACTGACTTTTTTCATCACTATTCCGAGCGTCCAAATCCAAAGGTGATAAACCTTTGCTCAGGTTGGTCATTATAGCTTGCTTCACAACATCCAAATTCACATATCATTTTCAAAACCACAGATTTTATAAACGAATTACAGCTTTCATTTTGGAAGTGTTTAACTTGGATTATAACTTCAAATTATAACTTTTTAGGGCGGGGGTCGTTCTAGTTTACGTTTTGTGGCCGCGGAGTAACTCTTATAGGCGTCACCCATCTAAACGGTCAGGGCGGCTTTTAGTGTTTTGTGATTGGTGTAACGAGAAGGAGTGGTTAATAATCCTGAATTCATTAATAATCTGATCATAAATCATAACTGTTGAGTAAGTCTTACAGTGTTGGTAGATGACTTTGAAATGAAGTCAAGTGGGTTCCAGAAACGTCAAGTACAGTTGTTTCCTATACTAGCCTTACTTTAATCCTAGTTTAATCTTTTAAACCACATATTGTTTTAAAAAAAATGTTTTTGTGTTTGTTTTTTGTTCTTAGGTCTGGGTGGAGCGTTCACCTGCCCAATACTCTATGAAATCATCAGTTAGTACAGTGTCTGCTTGTTGTTATTGGAACACACATTCTACAGATTGTAAAGAGTATATGCTGTTTAAGTTCAGTACGTCCTGCAGCCTCACCAAAATATCCTCATCATTTTCTGCTACAAGTTTATCTGCACTCGTCCATTTTACCATATAATCTCTCCCTATTGTCTCTGCGCATCATAGTAAGCAGGCTCTTTCACACTCTATTAATTAGTTAATTCCTAATTAAGTCTTACTTCCTAGTGTATAGCCCATGGTGTTTTTATGTCCCTCCTGATCCTCTCTACAGCACAGATTGACCATTACTTGCTTTGGTGAGCACCCGGTGAAGGACATCGTTGGAAAGTGAGTAACATGTACATGTTTTTTTTTTTTTTTTGTTCGAAATGTTTACAACAGTCCAAGTCGGTATAAACCCCTATTCGGACTTGATTGGTTATTGGATTTTAGTGTTATATTTCTGTATGAACCTGATCTTTTGTGTCACGTATGGCTGACTGGAAATTCATTATAAGTAGAACGATATATTGTTACAACTGAAGATGCAATTAAAAAAATTTGTTTTATTGATTCTCGTGCTCCCTTGGGGTGGGGTGCAGCTTTAACTTTCGGACACATTGATTTCAAACTGGTGTCAGAATATTTCTGGGGAAACAGGGTAGGTGTGATTCTTGATTGTTCTGCCATCGATGCAATTCCAGGTTTTGAACAGCCAGATTGCATTCATACTCAGTTAGACCCAGTGAGAATCTTCCCCATTTCTTTGATTGCAAGGGCTAAAGACACGCATGTTTGTTTGTTTTGTTATTTTGAATTGTTATTCTTCAGAAATCAAATTTTCACTGGGTTATTTAAGAATTGGTGAAGCTAGAGTAGAGCATTTTGTTGCAAATTTTAACCTCTTTAGTTATTTTTAATGCACGTTTTTTTAATACAGGAAAATGTGTATTGTCTTGCATTGCTCACTCTTCAGGAATTAAACAGCTGTCTTTTTTTCAAATGTAAAATCAAGAACCGTGAGAAAATCGGATCATGAACTAGGGGTGGGCGATGTGACGATATCTTATCGTACCCAGATATGCTTTTCTATCTTGATGAATAAATATTGTGTATCGTGAAAATGTACTTAAATATCGTGATATATTTTTACCATATCGCCCACCCCTATTGTGAACTCTGTATCATGGATCAGATCTGAAGCTTAATAGAAAGTGCACATAATTACAGTTTTAAAAGCTTTCTCGCATTTGCCCTTTGTCTGCAGGATCCAGGCTAAAATCCCCGGCGCGAAGAAGAAGGCTGAATGAAGGCATTGAGTGCGCCGGTGCTGATCCGAGGATCCGGGTATCGCACCCTCCCCTCCACTAATTTTCACACATCTCTACTATACGAGCTCTCGCACCCAGTGGAACACCATGCTCATCGGTCCTTTCGGCGTTTCTCTCCTTTTTACCCTCTCAATAACGGTCATTATGAAGAAGCTGTAAACCTTTCGAGCCACTACTTATTTATCTTGACGTACTGACTGGTATGAACGAGCAGAGCATCACACACGGAAGAATAGTATTCTGTTTAACTGGGTTTATCTTTTAGGTCCCCCGTGCATCGCAGAAATAATTCGTTTTCTTTTTTAATGAGGGAGACTTTGGTACCATGTTTTGAGGCAGAATCTTGGTATCCTGTTCATTTTTTTGGTATGATTTAGTGTTCTTGTGATTGTACTTTGTTTTATTGATTAACTGTGTAGACCTTTCACAAAGCAGCTTGTCGCTCTTTAAAGCGGCTCTTGTGTTGTACTAGCAAAAGAGTTGCTCCATGGCACTTTGGGCTTGTGAGTATTTCTAGACAAATAGAATCGTGCAAGATAAAAGAGCATCCACGTGTAACGAGACATCATTTCACCCCATCGCATTTCGAGCTAGATGGCAGCCACCTCTGTGGCAGAATACGTTTACAACTGGTTCTTAGAAAATTCGATATCTGTTTTGTGGACCCTACCTACAGCCGCCGCGTTTGTTAAACCTGATTTAAAAGCTTTGTTTTTCATGCAAGTATTTGATGATCCTTCCTACAGTGACGAAAAAGGATGCACATCTGTGGAATCATTGTGAAACGTAAAAAGCATCCATAACAGCTCAGACGAATGACCAATTTGATTTTGTCGGGTTGTGGTTTTGGGGGGTGGGGTGGGCTGAAATAATAGCAATATGGAAGCAAATAATATTGTATTCAACTGGGGCTGTTCCTTGCACAAATTCACCACTGTCAGACGTAATACTGTGGGTTAACGTGGATTCCGTGGCTTTGTATTTATTTGAGTTATTCAACATGTTTGGCTTTACATCTTGAGGTCTAAGAATTTTAATAGAATGAAGATGTCCTTCATCCATTTTTCTTATTCACTTAGTCCTTGGTATAGGTCTTGACACAGGGCGCAAGCGGAACAACCCTAATACAATGTGCCATCCATCGTGGGGCTCACACCCACACAAATGTCACTTTAGAAAACTTCCCATCAACCGAACACATATCTTTGGACTTGTGGGAGGGAAATAGCAGTAAACCTAACCCACAAATACAGGGTAGGACCCAGGTCACTCAATTTTGGATCGAACCCAAGACGACTTCACTTTGAGGCGCCGGTGCTTCCCATCGAGCCCATGGCCACCGCACCGAAAGCTGTCTTGTATAACGTCTAATTCAGGTCTAAAACTAGTACTGGTAACTCTTGGCAACTCTGTCTGATAGAAAAAAGAATCTCAGTCTGGAAAGCATGACATGGTATCGTCTAAACTTTTTTCGATATCTATATCGACAGTGTTATATTGTGTGTGTGTTGTGTGTGTGTGTGTATATATATATATATATATGATATCCATCTATCGCTTATATCTTATTATAATCATATATATATACGTGTGTATATCTATAATACTATCATATCTATATGTCCAATGTGTGTGTGTGGTATAATGTGTGTGTGTGTGGTATATATATCTATATATATATATATCTATATCTATATCTGTGTATATATATAATATCTATCTAATCTAATCTACTGTGTCTCTTCTCTCTACTCTCTATCTCTCTCATCTCTCTCTCTCTATCTCTCTCCTTTCTCATCTCCTCTCATCTTCTCTCTATCTTCTCTCTCTCCCTCTCTACCCTTCTCCTCTATCTCTCTCTCCTCTATATCTTCTCTCTCTCCTTACTCCTACTCTCTCTCTTCTCCCCATCTCCGTCTCTCTCTTCTCTCCCTCCTCCTTCTCTCTCTCTCTCTCTCCTCATCTCCTCTCGTCTCTATCTCTCTCCTTTCTTTTCTTGTACTAATTTGTATATATATATATGTGTAGATAAATATATATATATATATAATACATACACCACACGATATTATATATAATCTATCTATCTATATCTCTCTATCTATATCTATGGCGTGTGTGTGTGTCTGTTATACTCTCTCTAATATAGCTATATATATATATATCCCCATATATATATCTATATACCCCTATACACTACATCTATCCTCTCCCCTACATACTTATATATCTATATCCTAATATCTATAATATCTATCTATATATATCTCTACTTTCTATCTACTCTTCCGTAGTATTCTCATATCTGTATTATCGTGTATATATATCATCTATCCTCCTGTTTCTCTCTCTCTCTACTCACTCATCTCTCTCTCTATGTGTAGCATCTATCTCTCTCTCTCTCTCTCTGTGTCTCTCCTCTCTTATATATATATAATATTAGATTATATATATATACATACACCACCCACTCAATATATAATATATCTATATATATAATATATCTATATTCTATCTGTGTGCGTGTGTGGGTGTATATGTGTGTGTATATATATATAATATATATATAATCATATATATATATATTGTGTGCGTGTGTGGTGTATATGTGGTTGTATTATCTATACTAGAATATAGAATTATATAGATATAGATATATATATATATCACTATACTCTCTATATATCCTATAGATACGATCTCGCTAGCTATATCTCTCTACTCTCGCTAGCTATCTTCTCTCTCTCCTCTCGACTAGCTCTATATATCTATCGCTCCTCTAGCTAGATAGATGAAGAGATATATAATATATATATACACACATATATAGATTATCCTTATCTTCTATCTAGCTAGCGGGCCTTCTAGTGTGTGTAGTCCATACTGTCTGCCCAACCATACAGTAAGAAAACAATGGAAGCCTCGGCAGAAACATTTATATTATCATGAAGTCAATTAACGTGCACGATCTGTTTTTTGACGCTCCTCATACTCTCTTAATAATGTTTAGTCATTGTTTCCTCACATTAACGTCCACATGAATGGCTGGAACCAGGCCATTTTCTCCGGTAACATCACTCTTCCTACACCGGCTCATCGCTTTCCCATAGTGGCATCCACGTTCCATCCCTTCCCCAGGTAAACAACCCGAACCAACCCGAAGGCTGGACTGCTGGGACCTTCAATCCAACTGCTTCAAGGTCCGGTCTGACGTTCGTCTTCCCGTTGTAAGGCGCTTGAGACGCGTGGTCAGAGGTTATCACGATATACACACGCGAAGCTTTGAGATTAGGTAACCCTTTCCGCAGGGGGCGCTGCATTGTGTTTTTTACACACTTCCTCCTTATCCACAGTAATACTTTCTAAGATTTAATCACAGTAGCTTTCTTGCGCTAGAGGTCCTAGACTTTCCTCCGGTGTCTGCATGCGACTCATTCATTATTATGACTTAAGTATATCAGGTCTTACTTGTTCGCTGCAATCACACATTTTCTCGCGCTTTATCTGAACATAATCAATAGGAAACCTTTATCAAAACAATTCATATTTATTATTATTATATTAAGCACATTGCATGTACATTTAACAAAAAAATAGTTGGAGTGGTTTAATCAGTACATTCTGGGTCCTCATTGCGGTTCAAATGCAGAAAAGTCCCTGCAGTTAAGCAAAATGCCCGCTAGATGGCAACTCAATTTTAACCTTTAAGGCAAATACAAAGGTTTTTGAATACGTTCATAATCTAGTCTCAGTGAAATGAGAACCTTTTAACTATGTTTCGTTAAATTACAAATTTTATCAGTGAATACATCACTATTTGAGCATAGACCCATTGGCGGTGTGCACTGAAGAACTTAAAAACTAATTGTTATATTTAAATGCTTTGCCGTCGATTATTGTTCTGTACTCCAGCACGCTGAACTTATGTTACTCTCTTAACAAAATCTATGAACATATCCACTGTAATTTCACACAACAACCACGTTTTAAAAAACATTTTTTATGATCTTTTCAATTATAGACAATACTTTTCACTTGTTTTTAATTAATGGTTTTGTAAATTTTTAAGGCAAAAATGATTGGAAATTTGGTATGTGCAGATGTTGTGTAGAGGTTAACTTGCATTGTGGGCAAATGGGATGATTGTGCATTGTCAATTTGAATTCTGGGGTTCTGTTTATAACGCTCTGGAATGCATTTGCATTTTTTTGAACATCAGAGGTTCAATCATACGTCATCATCACATCTGTTCTGATGTACATCCTGTTCTCGTGAGGACGGCTTAATAAGATTCTTTAAAATACTTTTAAATTTTATACAAGAAATTACAACCTTGAAGTGTAATCAGAATAAAGGGATGTTTTCACTAGATTGTTTAAGATATGGTGGAAGCTACAAATAACAGCTTGCCATCTTAAATCTCTGATTCTAGTCATTACTTTTAATTGCATGGACTAACGTTTTTTGTTTACAAAACATACAAGAAAGTGTGAATTGTTTTACATGTTTACAGGAGATGGGGGGTAGGGAAAAGGGGAAAGAGGAAACAGGAAGGAATGAGGTAAAGAGGACGGGCTTACACTTCAACAATAAAAGAGATGTATTTTATATTGGGAATCTAAATCGTTAGAATATTGAAGCGTGAACTCAGTATGTAATAGAATAGAATCAAGAGATTGTAAACAATACCCCCCTATGTTTTGTGTTTTAATTTTTTCCCAATCGATTTTTATGATTTAATTACTGGTACATTAAGAAGTTTAGAATATGAACACAGCTGCAGATTGTGAAGCTTCAGATGTGTTCATTTAATTTAACCATCACCAACAACCGCCATGACACCGCCAAAAGAAGCTGTAAAACTTAAACAATACCGAATTAAACACTCATTGCTACTGCACTCCATTGTCATTATTAATAGTCACTCAAAAGGCCACATACATCCTCATTGTAATGTTTCCTCCCGTATCGAAATTATATTTAAGTATAAGTATCTATTTTTTTCCCATATTTTTAATTAAATGTTCGTGAGCGAAGCTTTATTATGTACGTACATGCTTTCTTCTCTCCCTTCGAGTCACGTTTCTGTATATCCCCCACGACTCCATGTAGTTATATAGGTGCACTGCAATATGGCGCATAACTATTATTAATCTATTGAACCTGTAGAGGGAGTACTAATTATTTGGGTGTTCAGACCAAAATTGTTTAGCTTGCAAGCTGTATTTTTTGGTTACGGCTTCGCGCAAACGGTTAGCTTAGTCATGTATAATGTACTGTTGTTTTACGTTCTGTAATTGGAGAACGAATTGAGGACTTTCCCTTGGGATATTTCAGTAGGATGTCATCCTTAGATCCGAAACGACCCGTTTATATGCTGGCAAAAATGCCATGCTAGTTTTATCGGTATTTAATTAAACCGGGTAGCATAGGAGCATCTATTTTAGCCGGAGTTTGCTGGCTAATGATCTCTCTGATTTTTTTAAATCAAACATGGCTTTCGTTCATGGATAGTCCATTTAGCTGACGCATGCACATGCATTTTTGGTTAATTTTTTTTGTTTGTGTTTTCGTTTAGCCTGGAAGCTCCGATCTGTCACTGTACATGTAACGTTATAATGGTCAGAAGGATTAGGTAGTATCAGTGTGGTAGAGTGATTTGGTAAACGATCATTCTCATCATGGCTGCAGAACTGCAAGCTAAATACACCAAGCTGGCCCAGGAATACTCCAAGGTAAAGCGTTTTTACAATATCGTTAATAATAATATCAGTATTTAAGCTGTAAGTTCATTGAGGAGTTTTAAAGTGGCAGTTGGCAGGTGTGGCTCTTGGTAGAAAGTGTACTGTGTTTGATTTGTGTAGCTGCTTCCTGCATCTCTAACCCACAAAGAATGAACTTCTGCTTTACTTTATTTGGAGCAGTGGCATGACTTGACATTTACATTTACAGCATTTAGCAGACGCCCTTATCCAGAGCGACTTACAACTGATACAGTCTTACAATCCAAGCAATTGTGGGATTTGCTCAAGGACCCAACAGTGGCATCTTGGCAGAGGTGGGATTTGAACCCTGGACCTTTTGGTCCACAGTCCAGTACCTTAACCGCTAGGCTACCACAGTTCACGTGACTTGTATTTCATGTCCACTTTATGCGATCTGGAGGTTGTCTGAACGCCATGTTATTGGTGCTGTATGGGATACTGTTCCAGTGTTGACTAAACAGCCAAGATACTGTTTAGTGTTTCCCATACATTGGTTCTTTAATGTCAGCGTTGACCACCACATATTTGTTTTCTATTTTCATCTCCTTGTCTGTGTTCCTCTCTCACACACAAACACATTTTTGGTCCGAGAAACTGTCTTTTACGTGACAGTGCACCATCCTTCATGTTATATTATGAGGAAAGCAGGGAACTGAACAAATGCAATGCTGTGAGAATCGAGTGCATTTAGCTCTGGTGTGCTGCGTAGCAAAGTCGCAGTTCTTGTTTCTCCACTTGTCCCTCGTCATTTTTCTAATGGAAACGAAATCAGTACCAAATTGGCAACTTGTTCTCAAATCGCATATGTGGGGGGTATTTTTGATGAGATGAAGTCCCGTGATTTTTGGCCAGGCCTTTTGTCACTCTCTGACGTTTGTGGCTAAGCAGAGATATTCACGAGTCACTTCATGTGAGTCTGAGTTGAGCCTCGAGTCTCTGGTGTGTGAATCCGAGTCTGTAAACTCTGTGCCATAACACTTAAGACCACCTGCCTAATATTTTGTAGGTCCCCCTTGTGCCACCAAGGCTCTGACTGTTGTGGCCTGGACTCCATAAGGAAGCCTCTGTAGACCTGTAGTATCTGGTAGCAGGTCATGGATTGGACTTGTTTGTCCAGCACCGTTTGTCCACAGATGCTTAATTGGATTGCGAATTTGGGAGAGAGTTTTTGCCGTGTGGCTGAAAGAGGCCGCTGCCATTAAGGAATACTGTTACCATGAAGGGGTGCACTTGGTCTGCAACAATGTTTAGGTAGGTGGTATATGTCAAAGTAATGTCCGTGTGAATGCCAGGACTGAAGGACAAACAGAACATCGTCCAGAGCCTCACACTGCCAGTGTTATTTGCTGTTCCTCTCAGTGGTTTGAATGTTATGGATGTGACTGTCTCTGGAACTCTGATGTCTTGTCATGTCTTTCTCGTATCCTGTTTCATCATGAGCGAAACAGACATTAACAGTACAAATGTGCCGTTCGGAACGATCGATGCCTTTTAAATATTCCGTTTCCCAAGTGCCATTTTGTCTGGTTTAGCAAGCACTCCAGAGTTAATAGATAAACCAGATGATCCTGTCATGTGGCAGAAATGCTTAGTGTGCAGACGGTTTATGGAGAAAACATTTCCTCAATGGTAGCCATTGCAGTTTCCTTCCGTACCATTCTTTTCCTGCGAACGTGTGAGATTCGTTCTTAAATGTGTATATGTTGATCTAATTGACAGCTCCGAGCACAGAACCAGGTTCTGAAGAAAGCGGTGGTGGATGAGCAGGCCTGTTCGAACTCCTTAAAGGTATTCATTTGCAGTTTTTGGAATCTTGATGGGATATGAACGTTAACAGTTATTTGTGCATAAATTACATTTCATTTGGTGGCTGCAGGGGCAAAATCCAACCTAAGCACAGGAATTGTTCATCCACCCAATCTTCTTTTTTCCTTTTCCAAATATTTTTATTGGAAAAATACAATATAATACATACAATCACAAAAATACCATTTACATGTTTCACTTTTTTTTTTAACAGAACAAACGAAGAAAACAAAAAAGCCCCCTAAAACAGCCCACCCCCCTACCCCATTCCCACTCTGCTCATCACGACCAACAGACATATTATTGGTTATTTAGGCAATATGAAAGGTACAAATAAGAAGAAGGAAAAAACAAGCACGCATTCAATTGGGTAGAACCTCTAAATTAGTGAAATTTTGCTGAACCTCTAAATTTGTGAAATTTTGCTGTACATCCCCTTAACGTGTATTTAAATTTCTCAAGTCTTAAAAAGAACATGACATTTTTAAGCTATCGGGAAATTGGGATATCGGGATATGTGGTAGACGTCCATTGCAATAATAAGGAACGTCTAGCTAGTAAGGACATGAAGGCTATAATGTCCTTTTGTGTCGAGTTAAGTGTACGTGAGGTGTCAGAAACGCCAAATATGGTGATCAGAGGGCAAGATTGAAGATTTACCCCCAAGAACAGTAGACATAGTTGTTAAATACCCAGCCCAGAAGCCTTTCAGCCCTGGAGAAAGGAAAAACGTATGGCTAAGATGAAAAGGGGAGCCATGGCTCTTATCACATTTGTCTTCCACTTCCGGATATAATACAGATAGTTTAGACTTAGGAAAATGCGCCCTGTGTAAAACCTTAAACTGAATAAGTCCAAGACGAACACAGGAGGTGGTAGATCTCACCCTCCCAATTTTACCTGAAACATAATCAGCCATAACATGTTTGGTGTTTGGATTTCTGTTTGTTTATGTTATGATGGGGTGTGGATTGGCACCACTGAGTGCACGTCTGTGCATGTATGCAGCAGAGTTGTTTGCATAATAGCAAGTTTTAGCAGGTACTTATGATCTGAATTGTTGGAGTTTGGAATGGTGGTATCTTGACAGCTTAATGACTTAAGTGGCATTGTATGTTAGAGCTGATTGGGACACGAATATTGCCAAATCTTTACCATATTATAACAGTAAATAAGACTTTCTGAACATTGAGAAAGAAACAGAGCATCAAAGCCCTCATCCACATTGTGTGGGCCAGGTTAAGAAGATACTAACATGACCTGTGCTTTCCGTGGCTGTTGATTGTAGGATGAGCTGAAGCAGCGCGAGCAGAGCCTACGTAAGGCCGAGCAGGAGATGGACAGCTTGAGCTTCAGGAACCAGCAGCTCGCTAAGAGAGTGGAGCTACTGCAGGAGGAACTACAGGTCACTGAAGCCAAGAGCAAGAAGGGCAAGGTGAGTCCGGTGGTACTGTTAACCTAATTGCAGCGTCTTTCATGGTTTAAGATGAATTTTTTGGGTCCGGTTGTTGGCAGGATGTTATATATGGAGATTATTCCCTTGTTAAAAGCTTAGGTGGCCTAAGATTTTTTGCATAGTACTGTACCTGTATGTCTTTATCTGGGTTATTTCGTTGTTCTGACAGAGTAAAGGGGATTCTCCGTCGCAGCCGAGTTACCAGACACAGAGCGTCTTTGACGAGGACTTGCAGAAGAAGATTCAGGAGAACGAAAGGCTTCATATACAGGTAACTGATAAGGGCATGTGCATTTGAAAATGGGTTGTGCTGACACGTCTAGGGTTACGCTCAGGGGTTATGACCCAGTCCAACCAGACGATGGCAGGGCTGGCTAGGGTTCGTTAGGGTGCTGTGTGATGCCTGGCCTGGCTGAGAGGCATCTCCAGGACTCGCGGACAGCGCATTGTTTAGATCTACAGCTACTAGGGGCGTAACGATGTAATAGAGGAGATATCATGTGCCGGTGCATTCTTTGAACACCAGAGGGCGCAGTCATACATCATATACAGCATATCTTCCGTCATGTCTTCTCTAATGGAAACTGTGAAGGGGTTTGGCAAACAGGGTCTCGCACTTAGTTATTTATATTTCTAGTTATTAATATTCTTCTAATTGCAGGAAACTAAAGCGCTTTGCTTAAAGAAATGTGCATTGTTTACACTTGAGAAATCAAAAAGGACTACCTTTTATTGTATGTCTGATAAATAATCTTGCAGCCTCTCATTTCTATTCCATTCCAAGTGAAATTCTGAGTTCGAATACTCTTTCTTTCTAGCTTTTATGTTTCTACTCCACCCACTACTGTTTACTGGTGTTTTGTCTTCGCCATTGTTTTAGTTCTATGAGGCGGACGAATTGCACCGACAGCAGGAGGCTCAGCTCCGAATTAGGCTGGAGCAGCTGGAGAAAGATGCCGAGCAGCACCAGTCTGTAGTGGATGGTCTTACCACCAAATACATGGAGACCATAGAAAAACTGCAAAGCGACAAGGCTCGTCTAGAGGTACTGCAGTAAGATTAGACCAGAGGGACGGGGATTTATAAAGCAGGGCCTCATTAAATTGCCAAATCACTATTTACTGTAAGGTCATCAGTTATTATCTTATTACAGGATGAATGAGGATTAATGCTGTGTCTGTTTTCTTCTCTCTTTAAGATTAAGGTTCAGGCTTTAGAGAGGGAGGCCAAGGAGTGCAGACTCAGGACTGAGGAGTGGTACGTCACTCCTTATAATACACTGTATATACAAAATACAGAGATGATAGGCCTGTGAGTTGACGCTTCATGCTCGAAATGTTAAGTGGGTGTGGTATAGACGGCTTTCACTGCTACATTATGTTCCACGTGCGTTGTGTGAATGCAATTTTTGTCCAGCTGTGTGTCTGTGTCTCTCTTCCGCTATGTTTGTGACAGTTTTTTTGTATTATTAATTGTCTAAACAGTTGTGAGAAAGGTGGGAGTTGTGTGTTGACCGCACTTCTTGTATGTTCGCTTTAAAGAGCGTACAGAATTAAGTTTTTGTTTGGGTAGGTTTGGTACAGGTTGGCATGAGGTCTAAGTGCGTTGTCTTTCTGGTTTTGTAGCCAGCAGCAGCTGAGAAAGTACCAGACAGAACTAAGCAGTCAACTGAAGCACAACAGCAGTGTGATCCAGGAAAAAGTGCCCTTCAATGACACCAGTCAGTAGCATCACTTCATTTTACACACACTCACCTGTCTGTATTACATGAAGCATATTCTTGACAGATTCTTACTAATTTATGTTGGCATTAATAGACTTTCTCACTGCTTTAACCTGAGCAGTGTTGCATGCTTCTCTCTTCTTCGCTCTCCAATGCCTGCTCTCACTCGCAACTCCAGCGAGTTTTGTGATTTTAGCTAAAGGCGTGAGTGGAACCACCTTTAATTGTACAATTGTTGCCTCTAACCACGTTTGGCTGTAGCCTTTGGACCACCATTGGCTGTGTGTTCCAATACTTGCCAATTGTGGATTTGGGTCCCAGTAGTATTGGCCAACTTGTGGCGTGTGTCCAGTAGTATTGCCCGATTGGGCTGTGTGTCCCAGTAGTATTTGGCCAATGGGCCTTTGTGTCCAAATAGTTATTTGGCCAAACTTGTGCCTTGTGTCCCGATAGTATTTGGCCCAAATTGTGCCTTGTGTCCCTATAGTATTTGGCCAACTGTGCCTTGTGTCCCTTATAGTATTGGCCAACTTGTGCCTTTGTGTCCCATAGTATTTGGCAACTGTGCGTGTATTCAGTAGTATGGGCCAAAACTTGGGCCTTTGTATCTCAGTAGTATTGGCCAAACTTGTGGATTTGTGCCCAATAGTCTTGCCAAAGTGCCTTTGTGTCCATATTAGTATTTGGCCAACTTGTGCCTTTGTGTCCCACCAATAGTATTGGCCAAACTTGTGCCTTTGTGTCCCAATAGTATTGGCCAACTTGTGCCTGTGTCCCAAATAGTATTTGGCCAACTTGTGCCTTTGTGTCCCTATAGTATTTGGCCAAACTTGTGCCTTTGTGTCCCTATAGTATTTGGCCCAAACTTGTGCCTTGGCCCTATAGTATTTGGCCAACTTGTTGCCTTTGTGTCCTATAGATTTGGCCAACTTGTGCCTTTGTGTCTCCAGTAGTATTTGGCCAACTTGTGCCTTTGTGTCCCAGTAGTATCTGGCCAACTTGTGCCTTTGTGTCCCAGGAGTATTGGCCAACTTGTGCCTTTGTGTCCAGTAGGATTTTGGCAAACTTGTGCCTTTGTGTCCCAGTAGTATGCTGGCCCCAAATTGTTGCCTTTGTGTCCAATAGTATTGGCCAACTGTGCCTTGGTGTCCAGTCAGTATCTGGCCAACTTGTGCCTTTGTGTCCCAGTAGTATTGGCCAACTTGTGCCTTGTTGTCCAGTTAAGTATTGGCCAACGGGGCCTTTGGGTCCAGTAGGATTTGGCCAACTTGTGCCCTTTGTGTCCCAGCGTATTTGGCCAACTTGTGCCTTTGTGTCACACTAGATTCTGGCCAAACTTGTGCCTTTGTGTCACAATAGTAGCTGGCCAACTTGTGCCTTTGGTGTCACAAATAGATCTGGCCAACTTGTGCCTTTGTGACAATAGTATAAATTAAAATTGGCCAAACTGTGCCTTGTGGTCCCGATGTATTTTTGGGCCAACTTGGCCTTGTGTCTCCCAGTAGTATTTGGCCAACTTGTGCCTTGTGTCCCTATAGTATTTGGCCAAACTTGTGCCTTTGTGTCTCCAGTGTATTTGGCCAAACTTGTGCCTTTGTGTCCCTATAGTATTGGGCCAACTTGTGGCTTTGTGTCACTGTAGTATCTGGCCAACTTGTGGCTTCTGTTCCCTATAGGATCTGGGCAACTTGTGGCTTTGTATGTCCTATAGTATTCTGGCCAACTTGTGGCTTTGTGTCACAAGCGTGATCTGGCCAACTTGTCTTGTGTCACATAGTATTTGGCCAATGTGGCTTTGTGTCACAATAGTATTTTGGCCAATTGTGGCTTGGTGTCACATAGTATTTGGGGCCAACTTGTGGCTTTGTGTCAACAATAGTATTTGGGCCAACATTGTGCCTTTGTATTTCAGTAGTGATTTGGCCAACTTGTGGATTTGTGTCCCAATAGTATTTGGCCAACTTGTGCCCTGTGTGTTCCCAATAGTATTTGGCCAACTGTGCCTTTGGGTTCCCATAGTATTTGGGCCAAATTGTGCCTTTGTTCCCAATAGTATTGGCCAACCTTGTGCCTTGTGTTCCCAATAGTATTTGGCAACTTGTGCCTTTGTGTCCCATAGTATTTGGCCAACTTGGGCCTTTGTGTCCCAATAGTATTGCCAACTTGTGCCTTTGTGTCCAATAGTATTTGGCCAAATTGTGCCTTTGTGTCCCAATAGTATGTGGCCAACTTGTGCCTTTGTGCCCAATAGTATTTGGCCAACTTGTGCCTGTGTCCCAATAGATTGGGCCAAACTTGTGCCTTTGTGTCCAATAGTATTTGGCCAACTTGTGCCTTGTGTCCCTATAGTATTGGCCCACTTGTGCCTTTGGTCCGATAGTATTTGGCACACTTGTGCCTTTGTGTAACTATAGATTTGGCCCCACTTGTGCCTTTGTGTCCCCTATAGTATTTGGCCCAATTGTGGCTTTGTGTCCCAATAGTATTTGGCCAACTTGTGGCTTTGTGTCCCAATAGTATTTGGCCAACTTGTGCCTTTGTGTCCCAATAGTATTTGGCCACTTGTGCCTTTGTGTCCCAATAGTATTTGGCCACTTGTGGCTTTGTGTCTCTATAGTATTTGGCCAACTTGTGCCTTTGTGTCACAATAGTATTTGGCCAACTTGTGCCTTTGTGTCACAATAGTATTTGGCCACTTGTGGCTTTGTGTCTCTATAGTATTCGGCCAACTTGTGCCTTTGTGTCACAATAGTATTCGGCCAACTTGTGCCTTTGTGTCACAATAGTATTTGGCCAACTTGTGCCTTTGTGTCACAATAGTATTCGGCCACTTGTGGCTTTGTGTCCCTATAGTATTTGGCCACTTGTGGCTTTGTGTCTCTATAGTATTTGGCCACTTGTGGCTTTGTGTCTCTATAGTATTCGGCCAACTTGTGGCTTTGTGTCTCTATAGTATTCGGCCAACTTGTGCCTTTGTGTCCCAGTAGTATTTGGCCAACTTGTGCCTTTGTGTCCCAATAGTATTTGGCCAACTTGTGCCTTTGTGTCCCAATAGTATTTGGCCACATGTGGCTTTGTGTCCCAGTAATATCTGGCCACATGTGGCTTTGCCAATAGTATTTGGACACGTGACTTTGACTAGAACAATAATGCAAGGCGAGATCTGATGTACTTTCCTCTGAGCCTTTCACGTTAAAACCTTTTATAATGTTTAACAATTAACTAAAGCTATGCTAGGGCAGAAAATGAAACTTCATTCAAGCTGTTGATTATTCAGGCATTCTGCTATATGGATTTATGAAATTTGCTATTCCTGTCTAGACGGTCGTTTGAAGTCATTTGTCTATAGATGGAATAAATTATAAACTGCAATATTTTCTGTTTCCCCAGAATGCAGTGACTTGAACAGCTTGAACGTTCCCCCACACAACAGAAGGCACCAGGTAAGGAGGCGTCATTATTGAATAGTATGTAGGCAATGTTGTGTATTGCATTTTAAATGTGCATTTGAGGAACATTCCTTTATTCTGTTTAGCTGAAAGCTCGAGATGCTGCAGGGCAGGCTGTCGGCTTTGTGCAGGATCTAGTCGCTGCCCTCCTCAACTTCCACTCGTACACTGAGCAGAGGGTTCACATTTATCCCCTGGACTCGTCCATTGAGACCATTTCACCCCTCAACCAGAAGGTACACGCGCCGCTCACATTTCTGCCTCTTGAAATGGGATGTTTATATTACCTGAATTTGTTTGCGTTCCACATAGAATGCAGTACCACAGTCAAGGGTGTTTGAATGTACATAAATACTGTATGTAAGGCAGCTACATGGAACGAACTGTCACTGAATGTATCTTGCTTCCTGGAAATCTGGACATGTCTGTTATGTCTTTTGGGGAAAATCTGTACCTTCCTTCCCATTGTAAGAAGCAGAATGGATCATGGCAGCCTTCTCAACCTTCCTAACGCCTCTCTCCTTTTTAAGTTCTGTCAGTATCTACATGAGAATGCAGCCTACGTGCGCCCCCTGGAGGACGCGATGCTCCAGCTGCACCAGAGTATCACGGAGGACACAGTTACAGTACTGGTGTGTTTGTGGTTTGTCTACAGAGGTTTCTTAAAAATATGTCGATCATAATATACAGGGATGCGCCATTTAACGTCCGTTTGATCAAACGTTCGCTCGTGTTAATGGTTGAGGGTTTAAGAATTATAACAGGGAATAAAAGCCTTGTATACATCCTATTCACGTCTGAATGACATGAAACTAGTACAAGCGAACCCCTGCGACACCTGCGTTTCACTCGCTTTTCATTTTCATGCGTGTTTCAAGTTTTGTAATAGAAACAAAGATAAGAGTTACTGTATAGTACAGTACTGTATATTTTCCTAATGTGTGTAATTAATAACGGACGTCAAACCGCACCTACCTGTACGTGTAAGAGATCAGTGTTCGATGTACGTGTGTAAGCGAAGTCGATTCTTGTCTGTGAAGGAGACAGTGGGGAAGCTGCAGAACTTTTCCAGGTCCTTCAACGTTTACGCAAGCTTTCTGCAGAAAATCCTGCCTTATCAGCTGAAAAGGTAGATCTATTGATCCTGGTTTTCGAAATGTTCAGTCAGATTTCTTCTCTCTCTCTGTCCGATTCCCATCGGTTGTTTTCTCTCCGTCTGTCTGCAGTCTGGAGGAAGAGTGTGATGTACCACTCTGTACAGCATCTTTAAGAGATAAGAACCATGAGCTTCAGGGTGATCTGAAGAGCGTGACGGCAGTGTTTGAGAAGCTGCAGAGCTATATCGGCCTCTTGGCCTTACCCAGTGAGTCCTG
>JAJAGP010003346.1:0-76632 GCA_025084515.1 Ancistrus triradiatus | reverse complement strand
CAACGACATGTAGTTTAGCATCTAACAAGAAGTGCAATAAGCAGCAGTGTGTCGGAATGTACAATAAATAAAAAAAATATATAAACCGGCTCACAATCAGGAACCGGCTCCTGTCGTTCATCTCACAGAGACGACTCTTAGAGCCGGATCGGTCGCGACCGACACATCTCTAGAAAACATGTTGCAGTCAGTGATGAGGATGATCGGAGCTCAGCAACAGCGCAAGTCACAACAATATCCCGAGTTTGTTCCGTTGTGAAGTGAGGAAACGTAACGGCGCACTCCCACTATGCGAACCGGAATAGCACGGCTGATGCTGGTTAGCTGGATAATAACAGTGATGGAGTTAAGAGACAGATATCCTATATTGGCCAGGCTAGCCAAGTCCTATTTATGCATTCCTGCTACTTCAACACTGTCTGAGCGTTTATTTTCTGTTGCAGGAAATATAGTCTCTAAAAAGAGAGCCAGCTTTAGCCAGGAGCACTTTGACATGCTAACATTTTTGGTTTGCAATGCAAAGTTCCTAAAGAAAAAGCGTGAATGAGTTGTATGTAGTGTTTGTATGTAATGCACTTATTTTTCTTTATTGTTTAATTTGTTTAAATTAAATTTATTATTATTCATTTATTGTAAGCACTTATTCGCTATTATTTAATGTTATATTTCTGAATAAAGACATGGAAAGTTTTTTTTTTTTTTAAACCCGATTCATCGATTAATCGAAAAAATAATTGACCGATTAATCAATTATTAAAATAATTGTTAGTTGCAGCCCTACATGGAACTGATTCAAATTTTACACAACGGAAGCAACGCAAACAACAGTTGGTGCTGGAAACACAAGAAATCCGTCCTGCGCCCAAAAAGTAAGCACACCAAAGAGTTCACCGAAAGTCAGACAGCACTGGAACTAGGGGTCGAATGGGGAGGGTGCCAAACACAGAAATATAGAAGGGCGGGTTCCCTAGCACCCAGAGCAAAATAGTGCATTTCGTTAGCTAGTCACACTGAGTTTACTTGGCAACACAGTAAACGCAGGAGCTGCAAACATTAATTATCAGCTATATGGAACTGATTCGGTTTTAGCACAATGGAAAAGAAGAGCTGCTGGTGAAAACGTAACCAAAGTGTACACCGAAAGCCAGACAGCACTGGAGCTAGCGATCGAATGGGGAGGGTGTCAAACTCAGAAATATAGTGGTGGACAGCCTGTTGGGCAAGGCTTTCACCAGCTCCCAGAGCAAAAGGATTTATTTCCTTAGCTGGAAACACAGGGTGCTAAAAAATTTATATTTGGCAACACAGTAAACGGAGAAGCTGGCGACTGAAATAATTAATCAATAGTTATATGACTGACTCAACTTTTACACAAAGGAAGCGATGCAAACAACAGTCGCTAAAAGCACAACAAACCTGTTGCAAGCTTTATTTTGTGCAATGTTATTTTGTGTCATGTCGACTTCATAAGTAGTAACAATAATCAGCTATTTATTAAAAACCCTGAGCTCATTTTCGGACATTTTGTTGTTGAGTATCAGATCCATGTTGGGTGTTTTTACAATGTCAGAAAATATTAAGTAGGAAGTAGAAAGGGCAGATCAGCCATTTATAGAATAATTTTCTTTTAAATAAAACAGCGCTATCTGACTTTCTGAGTACTCCTTGCAGTACTTCCATTTTGGGTGGTCCTTTCCACCAGGCGTGCCGACCTTAGCTTTGCAATATTTTGTGTCGCGTTGAGATGTTTTGGCCGTGTTAGACTAATATTTGCGACTTCATAAGTAGTAATGCCGATCGGCTATTTTTAAAACCCTTGTCTTGTCTCCAAGCATTTTTCAGCACGCAGTTCCAGTGCTATCTGGCGTTCAGTGTAATCTTTGCCGTACTTCCATCTCAGGTGGTTCTATCTACAGAATCCGTTTCTTTTGAGTAAACGTAAAACAGTGCTATCTGACTTTTGGTGCACTCTTTGTGGTACTTCCATTTCAGGTGGTTCTATTTATGGAACCTTTCCTTTTAAATAAACCTAAAACAGTGCTTTCTGACTTACGATGTAATCTTTGTGGTACTTCTGTTTCAGGTTGTTTTATTTATAGAGCCTTACCTATTCCAATTTTGTCGCTGCCAGTGACCTCCAGGTTTAGCCATATTTCAGAAGTATCATTTTTTTTTTCACCTGTATTAGTAAAGAAACGACTTTGGTTGCTCTTTGAAGTGGCTTCCGTTGGCCAACTGCTTTGTCTGTGTTACATCTGAGGCTGCTGTTCGCCCACAGAGGCTGCCATCACCCGAGTATTGATTACCGCTTCCTCTCGACCTATTTAAGCCCTGCGGTTTATATTGGCATTGTGAAGTCTTGTTTTGCCATGCCTAACAATTCTGAGCGTTCTATGTGTTGCTGATGTTCCCGGTTTTGACCTTCCTTGCCTGTTTTCTGGATTACCCCTTTGGTTTGCGATTGTACTGCCGGACGAGCCCACTGGTTTGATACTAATTTAGAGTATGAACTGAAGAAATTATTGGGACTGTCGTAGCCTAGCGGTTAAGGTACTGGACTCTGAACCAGAAGGTCCAGGGTTCAAATCCCACCTCTGCCAAGCTGCCTCTGTTGGGTCCTTGAGCAAGACCCTTAACCTACAATTGCTTGGATTGTAAGACTGTACCAACTGTAAGTCGCTCTGGATAAGGGCGTCTGCTAAATGTTGTAAACGTAAATTTAAATGTAAATGTACTCCGGTTACTCAGTTTGTGGGACTGCCTTTTTGTTACCGACCCTGCCTGTACAGCACAACGCTGATTGCCTATTAAACTTGCACTTGCCTCCTACCCTCATCATCCGTCTGATTCCTGACAGTCTGCAAACACGGCCAGCGTCAGGGAAGCGCAAGAACATTGTTCAGTGGCTTTCGTACACTCTACTCTGGCACCTTTTCATCGGAGCGCTGCGTTTGCGTATTTAAACCGTCCATCATCCATCTAACTGACTCTTTCGCATGTCAACACGGGTTTTCCATCTTCTGCGGCCCAGCCATCCATCAGACACGTCTGACCAAAGTGTGTGTGTGTTAGTGTTAGTAAGTGGTAATTTTGCTCACCGACTTCAAACACATTATTTTTGCATGCAGAGATGATGTCTGCATCATGCCTCCATTACTCTAGCCTTCGGGGCAGAGCGAGAGCGAGAGCGAGAGCGAGAGAGAGATAGAGGAAAACTTTAAGTCCCAGAATTCATTAGGCCTTCATTACAGCTTACCTTGAGGGAAAGTCTAAAGGACTCCAAGTCCCAGAAAACTGGTTAGCACACAAAATTCTGGGCAACAACTGAACTGCACATTGTCATGGTGCCATTCAACCGCTCTTAATCGTTTCCTGCAGGAACGCGAAACACATGACTCCACCCGCCCCCTCATCGGCCCCCCACTTGCGGTGCAGCTCCGTTTTTTTAATTAAGTTTCACCTGAGCTCAGTTTACAGAGCGCAAATTTGCACTCGTCCGACTACCTGGTTAACGCTAATTCGTAATACTTTCAGGAGAGGGGAAAAAAGACACTGCTAGGCACATGCCGAGAATCAGATTGCGTTAGCCCCCACACTCCCTCAGCGCTTGTTTAACGTTATGCAGAGCAGCTTTCTACATGTCTGACACATCTGACATCGGAGCAGATAAATCGTAATTAGGAATTTTATTATTTTCCCCAAGTCCATGATGCGCCTAATCGCCGATTCTATCACGCGAATATCAGACACGGCAGTTTAAGCACTAACTTGAGCTTTGAGACCTTGAGAGGGACACATTTTGGGCTACAAAATCATATCATTACTGTGCGATTATGTTTATTTGACACCACAGGTGCTTATTTTACAATCCCAGTGCTATCTGACTTTCAGCATACTCTTTATGGTACTTCCGTTTGAGGTGGTAATTACCACCAGGCTTTCTTACCTTACATTTGAATATTTTCCACTATTTCTTTTTATACTTTGTCCGCTATAATATAATATATAATAAGACCGCGCTATCTGACTTTGGGCGTGCTCTTTACGATACTTCCTTTTGAGGTGTGCCGACCTTACCTTTGCATTATTTTGTGTCATGTTAAGTTGCTTTTAAAGTGTTAGAAAAATATTTGTGGCTTTGTAAGTAGTAACAAGGATCAGCTATTTGTAGAACCCTATCTGACTTTCGTCGTGCTCTTTGTGGTACTTCTGTTTTAGGTGGCCGTGTCCACCAGACGTTCTGACCTTACCTTTGAATACTTTGCACTGCGTGCAATATTTACTATTGATCAGCTATTTACAGAACCCTTTCTTGGAAATAAAACAGTGCTATCAGACGTTTACTGTACTCTTTGTGGTACTTTCTTTTGAGGTGTTGGTTTGGAAGACTAATTTGCAACCGAACACAGTAATCAAACCTATTTCTGTACTAATCAAAATCCACAAAAGGACAAAAAAAATAAAAAATAAACACCAAACCTGGGGGTGACCACAAGTGATTTAAAAGGCCCTAGTTGACAAAACAAACAAACAAAAAAGTTTTAAGTATACAGGTGAACATAATTCACTTATTTTTGGTCCACAGGAATTTCTAAGTGGGCCAATACTTTTGTCAAGTCATTCTGTTTTTTTCTTTTTGTACAAATTTTAAAGTGAAAACCTTTCCTTTAGGATTTAGGTTATTCTCCTTTTTTCCTTTTCTTTTCTTTCTTTGCTTGTTTTCATTTCCATTGTCTTTTTTTGTTTGTCTATTCAGGAATCTTTCACTTAAATGTTGTTAGTGTTTTCCTTTTCAAGTTTTACTTTGTTCTCTTTGGGGGTTTTTTTCTCTTTTTTTACCCTTGACTGCAAAGGATTTTTTGTTGTGTGTGTGTGTGTGTGTTTTTTTTTTTTTTTTAAATAACCAATGCTTTTTATTTATTTTCTGACAACATAACAGCAATACCTAAAATGTATTAGAGAATAAAGCAATAAAATGCTTTGTTTCCTCTTTTGTTTTTCTTGGCTCACACTGCAGTTTTTTTTATTTCAGTATTTCATTATTATTTTTATATAAAACAAAATGGCTGGTAAATCTGTAGCATTTACCTAAAAACTGTCGATGATTCTGCTTAATATTTATGTATCAGGATGATCTCTTTCTCTGCCAGTTTTTTACCTGATTCGTCCTGCATAGTCTCCTTCTGCTTTTGACCCACTTTGCTTTCCAGTTTTTTGTTCAGTTGCTGGGCCCTACATGCTCCTGTTGTGTTCCTCTGCTCTGGTTTGTACTTGTTTGCGTTTAGTTCCACCTGAACCCTGTTGTCAGACGCCGCTTGCGTTTACGTTCACGTCCTCAGACATGAGCGATAACGCAGGACAACACTGGCCTTTCTCACAGTATAGATTAAGCTAAACTTACGACTTTACATGCAGTCCATTAATTTCCTATACAAGACCTGCTGTCCCTGTTACATAACATTTTCGGACTTTCAAAAATACGTGCTACTATGAAGGCGGCACCGAGGACATCCACTGTCGCTGTAGCAGAAAATGAGCTATTTGAGACCACGCTGGATGACACCCAGGCTTAACACGGGCTGCCTTCCAGACACACTGTGTACCTGTACCGGCTCGAGTACGGGAGCTGGGGGAGACAGCTTATTTGAGCTGTGAAGCACGCTGGGGAATGGCAGCGTCGGTTTTGAGGCCAGCGGTCCATTTTTGTAGCATTGATCAGCCGGTGTCAAATCCAGCAGCAAAAGCAACAAAGCTGCCGACGCAGCACAAGCGTGTGTTTTAACAAGCTAAATCCCGGAGCTTTGGCTGAAAACAGTAAATAGGGAACCGAACTTCTTAGGGGTAATGTAGAGTTTAAGTTCTGGATTAAGGGCCTGGCTCAAGGGCCCAACAGTGGTAGCTTGGCAGTGATGGGGCTTGAACCTTGGACCTTCTGGTCCACAGTCCAGTGTCTTAACTGAAAGCAACTTGGAGGCAAGTACCAGTTGCCGATGAACAGGGATTGGCCTTTTCAAGTAGTAACAGCAAGAGGGCGCTGTGCTTTGGGAAAGGAAATGGTTGGGTTGGTAGAGGGCCTGGCAAAACATGTTACCCAGTTGGATAGTGGGGTTGATGCATGGACTATACAAGAGCTCTGAAGGTGTCCCGATATCTGACAGCAAGACGTTACCAACAGGTCCTTTACAGCCTGTAAAGTTGCAAGGACTTGTTTGTCCAGCAGTTCCGATGATAGATTCAGATCTAGGGAATTCGGAGGCCAGGGCAACACCTTGAACAACTCCTCCAACCATTCTTGAGCTATTTGCTGTAGTGCGGCAGGAAGCATTATCCTGCCACAAGAGGGCACTGGCATTGGGAAATATGGGGTGCACTCGGTCTGCAACAGTGTTTAGCGAATAACAGGACGTAAGGTTTCCAAGGAGAATGGTGTCCAGACCATCACCTGTCAGTGGTTTTAAAGTTATTTAAACAATTCAGAACTGGCAAAGTGGGTCAAAAGCATCAAAGTCCTAATTCAGTTCCTCTGCCAACTGATTTGCTGTAGGCTCGAAGGCATGACTTTTTCTATGCTCTTCTAATTTTATATTATGTTCACAACAACTTTTATCATCGCAGTTTGTGGAGAAAACATAATAACTGCATGTGTGTTTTTTTCTTAGGATCCATTTGCAAGCTTTGTACGCCTGGCTTTTAGGTGAGCTCTTGTTTACATAAGTGCAAACCTGACTGCTGGTCTGCCCCGTGGTGTGAACATCGCACCCTCCCTGGGCTGGGCATTGAATAAGGCATCAGCGAAATTCTCGTTTAAACTTTCAGCTGCGCCTCATTTGCAACGCCAATGCTGAGACATCCATCATTGATTTACGAGTCGTGCCAAGGATGTAGCCAAGCCTCATGCAAGCAAAACATCCGGGTAACACAACATGCAGTCGGAGGCAGTGGGAGCTGTCAGATGGCATGTTCTAAAGACTGGTGGTGTTACACCACAGCAGCTGTTTAAGGTTACGAGTTACAAGATTACAAGTGTGGGTAAGAGAACCTACTTACATAGGAACGCCTGTATACCTACGCATTCTGGTCCCAGACTGCTGCAAAGAGCCAGAAAGTCTACAGTAAGTTAGATAAAAATGAGGCAGATGGGCTACAATGACAGAAGACCGCACCAGGCTCCGCATCAGTCAGCCAAGAACAGAAAGGTGAGGGCAGAAGTTCATGAAAACTGGGCAATTGAAGAGGTCAGCACCAACAGCACAAATCCATGGACCTGACCTGCCTCGTGTCAACAGTCCGAACTGGTTGAGGGGTGTAATGGTGTGGGGAAATTTCTTGGCACAGACTGTGGCTTTCAAACCATGAATGATCTACTCTAATTGCCCCAAACTGTGCCAAGAAAGTTCCCCACCCCATTAACCCCACCTCCACCAGCCTGGACTGTTGACACGAGGCGGGTCGGGTCCATGAGCTCATGCTGGTGGTGCCTAAAGATCAAACCACTACAGGCTCCAGTTTTGGTTCAGCCTTGGCTTTCTGCTCTTGGCTGACAGAAGCAGAACCTGACAGGATCTGCTGCTGTTGTAGTCCTTCTGCCTCAAAGCTTACTGTTTCAGGAGCACTATTAATACTGAGTAGCTTCCTCCCTTTGCTCTGTTTCCTGTGTTTATGAAACCAGGTTAAGACCTTGAAAATGGCAACTGTGGCTATGAAGGGGTTTGGTTAGCGAGCACTCCTTCGCTTCCTTTCATTTCTCTGCTCATTTCCTACGAACATCTTCAGGTTTGGAAGACTTTGAGTCATTTTGCTGAGAGTATGCACCCCACCAACACACACAGTTACACTGAGAGAGAAAAGAGGAAAAAAATAAGCCGATAATTTGACTCCTTCGCCCACAAGGAGGTGACAATGCTTCAGTCACTCAGAGAGAAGGGGGGTGAAGAAAACGGGGTGCACCCCAACCCCTCTGCGTTCAAACGAAAGAAACGAGTTAGATATTTATAGCTCCGAGCAGCCGCGAGCTACGGGCTCTTTCTCTCCAGCCCTCCTCTGCTACTCCTCTCTTGTTTTCATCTCTTTCAGATCTCTTTCTGTTTTTTTTTCTCTCTTCCACGCCGCGTTTGATTCTCTAGTAGTTGCCAAGTGCCCTCTTAGCTAAAATGCTTTATAGCTGTGCACCATCTAAGCGTTCCCTCGCTCGCGCTGAAACATAATTCAATAACACTCCGACTGTTTTCGGACTCCTTCAGAAGCGAGTAATTACTACAGTACACAGAAGAAATCATTGCTACTTCTTCAACCGCGCTTTTCCCCAAAATATATATAACATCCCTCCGTGGAAACGGCTTATCGATATTAAATTGCAAGCTCATCAATCATTCCACGTTCATCCACATTGAGTTGCGCCATAAAATCTATTCAGAAGTCCAGCTATGTCTTCTCGGGCGCATATTAAAATGCCCCCAGGAAGCGGTAGCCCAGTGGAAGGTGAAGGAGGGGGGGACTATGAATCCCAGGGCTGCCAAAGAACCACGTGCTTGCCCATTCTGATTGGTGCTATGGATTCATAGAGGACCACTGGGTTCTGTACCACCTTCCAGGGTGTTGGCCTGGCAATTAACCTTCGAGCATGCAGGCCTGGTGATTACCCTTGCCATTTGGTTATATACCACCTTCCAGGGTGAAGACCTGACGAGAACTCTTGTCACTTGTTTCAGTACCAATATCCAAGGTGTTGGGATGACAACAATTCTTGCCAGTAGGCTGGTCACTTGACAACTGCAGACCTAGATTCCAACCTGAGGACTATGGACTCAGGTTGGAATCGGTAGACAGTACCTCTGATATTTCACGTTCTTTGCAACTACACCATCAATCCAGAGTGGCTCTGCACTGTGATCCAATGCTCTACCACCTAAGGCACTGTAGATCACTCTGGAGGGGTCTGTCTGGAGTAATGGAAATGCGTTCTTGGTCCACTGGCACCATTAAGCCTAGGTGGCTACTGCTGCAAGTTGGTGAAAGTCCAGACTCGCAAATTTCTGGTCTCAAGGACGAGATCGGTTCCCCAAATCTCAGTGCTCCTTGTGGTGTGTTGGGTCTGTGGTTGTCATGTGACCACCACATTTTGGAGAGAGCGGGAATTGGCGACACTCACCGGGAAAACTAAGAATTGCAGCTAAATGTGCAAACCAAGAGTATCCGTTCATACCAAATTAAGCTCTATAATGGCCACTAAGTCAAAAAATCATACCTAAGCATTCTTTTGTTTGATGTATTTATTGATTTATTGCAATATACCAGTTCATTAGCCTGTTTTTATGTATTGACATTATTTGCTCTAAACAGCTGCATGAGGACGTGTTCTGGAATTAACACTACATGTTGCCACTCAACAAACTTGCATTTCTTAGTGATGCCACTACCGATGCCTCCAGCAACACATCTCCGAAACAAGAAATTCCACCTCACATTCTTCAGATTGTCGATATATGAATAATTATGGGCGGGAAAGAGGTGGAGCAAGAGGCTCGTTCACCTTCGCACATTTTGAAGAAGATCATGATTTATAAAGAGGAAAATGCGTACGGGTGTGTGTACACAAGGTTATATTGATCTAATTTTTTTGGGGTGCACGCCGTTTCCTGGTTTTGTGCGTACACAAACTTTCACGCCAGAATCCACACAGAGTATTATTAATGAGACCCCTGGTCCTAGTCTTGGGGGATACCTGAAAGTCAGAAGGTGAAAGCCCCTTTTCAGACAGGACAAAACTAGGACATAAGCCAGCAGAGAGAACACTCAATCAGAAAGACAATCATCACCTCACCAGTGGCAGGATACAAACCAGGGCATTGGAAACCAGTGCTAAACCCCTCTGCATCCCACCCAGTGTACAGTGGTCTTAGAATAGGCCATTGTAACCTTTTAAAGGAAAGGGTGGCTCACCCTTTAAACTATGTGACGTTTTTGCTTCATTTTTTCACAATCTCTAGCTGTCGTGATATTCGATGCACGGCCTCACTTTGACGTCAGATCTGGCAGGGTTCTGGCGCTTGCTCAAGGATGTGGTTTGGTTAATCTGGAACACCTGGGGGCAGAGCTATCGTTGTTGTCGATATCAGACAGGCAACCCGCTGCTCGATATGGTTCAAGGACAAGTCAGACGTTTCGAGGCCGGGATCCTCCGGATTGTGACTGGGCGGATTTCCAGAGCCTCGACAGCCAAAAAAAGAAAACACAGGTGAGCAGCTCATACTTAACTCTGGTTTATGCCTCTGACTGAAATGTATGGACAGCATATCAGCCTTCATCCAATATTTGGCAGGATTAGTACAACAGCCAAACACCGGCATGGTGACCAATGCTCGTTCCTTTAGGCCCAGATGTAGGCAATCTTTGTTTAGGCTAATCCCAGAGTCATGGTCAGCATCCATGCATAAATTAGGCTTTGCACTGATCCCTACACAAAGGCAAAGATGAAACCAGGCAAGGCAAAGCATAAAACGCCAAATCTCTGTCCGGGGAGACACTTTTATCCCAGCAGAAGGCTAAACAGGGGGGTTAATGTGTGCCTGATGGTCCTGGATTACACAAATGTCCCTGCCTCCTAAACTTTAAAGCTGGAAGAGATAATATGAATGGATGGTGCGCAGTGAAAGCTCACCTTCGGACTGTCCTAGATTTTCTCTGCTCATTATGACCAAATGAAAGGTCGGAGTTCTAGTACATCCTAATATTTCTGGCATAATGACTAGTTGAGGGTTACTAAATTTTCCCAAACCCTTCGATTACTTTCCACATTGCAAACAGTTCAGAAACACATGAATTTCACTTGGGCAGTCCGCGAACCCTGTTGCTACTGTAATGTCTCTGACTTAGTCATGAAACAGATACTTTTGCTACAGCAAATTTTCTCAGAGGCTTCCATTACTTTCCTCACCGCAAACAGCTCAGAAACTGTCATGAAATTCCAAATTTATTCTCATGGCTTACTTTTTCTTTTTATTGCTGACTTCTTGTCGACATTCTGTGTTTACACTCTTACCCTTCTATACCCTACAGGAGTTGAGGGCTTAAGGAGTTGAAGGCATTGTGGGATACATAGTTTTCGCAAACATGACAAGGCCACTTGCTCCCTCTGCCACCCTCTCTGGTCAGAGGAGGCAGTGCAGCCCTGACTTGAAAAGCGTTCAACAGAAGAAGCCGTTCATGCCCACTGCCCCTAGTGGTGGCATCAAGGACAACAGACCTCTGAATGTAAGTCTCTTCCCTTCGACTTTGTAGTCCAAATTACATTCGAGCCTGTGTGCCATCTTGCTTAAGACATTCCTCTCGCTCTGCCCGAGCCTCTCTTTATGCAATCATACTGTTTTTTCGAGTTGCCGCAGGCTAATTTAGTCGCTGTTTTATTCATGTGGCTGTTCATGTATGACTTGAGTATGATTTTCGACAAAAAAACAAGCATTCATGTGTTAAACTGTACAGATGAGTTATGTGTTAAGTAACATGGTGTGCCAGTAACGATTACGATGACTCATATGGCACATGAACTCTATAGAAGCCATTCCCAGTACCATATGCTTCTGGTCTATTACAGCATCAGAGCTGGGAAACTGCTAGACTCCCTTGCCAACTCGAAACTGAGATTCAGAACTACAAACCAGCTGGGCGGCAAACCTCACAATATCTCGAAAGGCCACACTTCGATGGGTATTCTCAACCCTGGGGCAGGTTCCCCCATGCTCACTCTCCAATCGTGTATGTGTTCCAAGATTCCTGCCTCATCAGAGGCACCAGACAGGTTTGCAGCATGTGACTCAGTCTATTGTCAACCCCATTCCCTGGGATCAATCACCACTGTTTACTATTATATATAAACTATACAGGGTTTGCCTCCAGTGGTCCTCCATCAACTGGTTTCCCCCTGCAGTGGCTTGGGTCTCTGCACCTTGGTCCTATAGTGTTTCTATAGCGTCTCGATCCACAGTTCGCACTAGAAAGGCTGAAATCCCGTTTCTAGCACATACTCATTTTAGAGGAGTTAAAGAGGGCTGTAATCTATCCAAACACCAAATGTCACGGTCTATAAAAATTAGCCAAGGATGACAGGATCGACAGCGGGACGGGGCAGGAATAAAATCAGAGATCCTCCGTTAATAATCGCGTCCCGCCACCTCCCCACGTCAAACTAATTCAGTCTCAATAGGACTTATCTCGCATTATATTGTCCGTGGGTAATGACATCCCGACTTCTTATTCACTGGCTTAGCGGACGCATGGAGAACAACTCTGGGACTCAATTTCTCTGCTCAAAAGCCAAGCGCAGGACTTTTATCAGTCCCCATTCTCTGGGGGGAAATGGCTTCACTATGTGCCCCCTTACTCGATTTGGTTGGAGCCGCTTGATTGGCACTACTTTACCTGTCAGGAAATCGGACAGATGTAAGGTGACTCTTCAAACATTTGCAAACTTACCTGGCAAACTCTCCACCGAGGCGGGTGGGCTACAACAGTACAACGGCATTCAAGAACAGAAATCCAAGATTACGCTGGGCAGAGGCTTGCTGACTGAACCTGCCCTGTGGCAACAGTGAACATTGTGGACGGTGTTGAAGTCAGCTTCTTGGCACACACTGAGCCCCAAATCTAAACCCTTTATAAATATTTCTCTAAACAAAGCCACTAGCTTGCCAGCACACACATTCATAACTCTTGGCTCGGACAATCCGAACGCGTCGCCTATAGATCAAGCCTTAATGGTTAGTCACAACAACGATTAGACGCAATTATCCAGAGCCAGGGCCAGCCCGAAGCTTTTCCACCGCCAAGGCTGTTCATTATGCAGACCTACCATTATGGCAATAAAGACTTAATGCAGTCACATTGAGGAATCTAATAAAAATTAGCACGCGCCCTGGCAATCCAGCTAATGTGCACAGAAAGGCTTCCATGGCTCCATTTCTTCCAAAAAATATTTTGAATACTGATTGGATTGACCACAGTACGTTTCCACGGTAAGGTGGTCTGTCTCAGATGCCTCCAAGCCCGGAGAAGTTGGTTGGCCCTCCTGGACATGGTTAACATAAGGCTTCTATCTGGCACGGTAATGTTTTAAGTGGCATTTGTTAATGTATCTCAAGTGATTGTGAATGTAACAGTCTATAGTAAGGTTGTTACACACATATGACGGACTTCTGCTCTTGAACTCCCACCTCTGCTCGTGGATCCGCAGTGTTGACTGGCTGTTGAGGTGACCAGCTGTCTACGTACGCAACATCTGGAGTTAAGAAAAAGATTGATTTTTGTTTCCCATTATAATTTACTACCATTTTAAGACCTCGCCATTGAAGTGGACTGATGATGATCATATATATATATATATATATATATATATATATACGTATATATATATACGTATATATATATATATATCAAGTCAGATCTATTTATATAGCGCTTTTTACAATGGAGCATTGTCTCAAAGCAACTTTACAAGTTTAGATTATCTCCTAATAACTACGTCCATTCCCAAATTGAGCAAGCCTAGGGCGACAGTGGCAAGGAAAAACTCCCTGAGTGTTATAGGAAGAAACCTTGGGAGGACCAAGACTCAAAAAGGGACCCAACCTCCTTGGCGGCGAGATGATCAATCTAAGACGAACTAAAGTCATGGAGTCAAAGTTCGAAATAGTCCCATCGTTAAGTTTATTGCATGTACTACGCAATTATTAGTAGAAATCTTACATATATAGCAGCAATTGATCTGGGAGATTAAGTAAAACTTTCTTTGGATGTGGTGGATCGGTCTGTCATTACCATGACAATAGAGCTTTCACTGTTCTAGTATTAACTCCATATTGTAGTGCTTGACAAATTTTCACATTCATTTGGTGACAAACTGGAGATTCTCTGCCCTCCTCAAAGTCTCCGCCTTTAATTATTACAATCACTTATTGACACCAATAAGTGCCTCTTTCTTGGGGCTCTCAGTAAGATTGTAGTCCTGAATATTATTTTCCTTAACCACCTGTTTCATTTTTCCCCCCTGCAGTCGTAACTGGTCATCATTAAAGTGTCAAGCTTACTTCACATTAAGGGCTCTCATTTGAGCCAATCATTCATTTAAAAAAGAACGGCTCCTCCACTCTGCCCCTCAGACCCACTTACGATGCGGAGACCATCCGTCCTTTAAAGAGCCCGGCGGTTTGAAATGGCTCGCGTGATGACCGCCGGAGATAACGCGTGTGTGTGTTGCCAGACAGAGAAATTGCTGATAGATGGAACGCACGAATAAAGCAAAGGTTACTCACGACATTACGCACATACTAGAATCAGAACACACACACACACTGCTCTGACATTCTGACAGGGAGTCTAATGGACGACGGATGTCTCTCTGCCTTCGCACACACTTCCTCAGCAGACATCCTGCTGCTTTTAAATGCACACAGATACGTCAAAGTCTCCTAAAAGTTTGATGGGGAACTTTGATGTCCCGCGTAGCCGAAATAACCTTTTGCCATCACAACCTGGTCAAAGAGGGAAAAGAAATAAATAATTAGACCATGGAGTCAAAATGTTCTGAACAACAAATAACAGCGTACAGGATCTACGACATGTTAGGCAGCCTGTAAGTGAACAGCAGATTCTCGTAGTGGACGTGCTGTATGTGGGAGAAATGTTTGAGAATAAAGACCTGAGCCACGTTTAACAGTAGCTTGACTGGCACAAGTCATCCACACAAACAAGAGGAACTTACACAAAACAGTGTCTAAACACATCAACCGAGTTAGAAAAGGCTGTAGTCCAAATGGGAGCTAATGAGCAAGCGATGATATGACCGGTAAGGTTGTTACACACAAACAACTGACTTCTGCTCTTTAACTCCTAAATAAATATAAATATAAATATGTTATATATCTATCTATCTATCTATCTATCTATCTATATATACACATATATATGTATATATATATGTATATGTGTATATATATATGTATATATATATATATATATTTATATATATTATATATATCTATATATCTTATATATATATATATATATTCTATATATAATACATTAATATATTAACATACACACCAGAATCACAGTTTTAGAACATGATGTAGTCCAAATATATATATATATAGTCATCCGGTGGTTTTCCAATCAATGGGATGCCAATCAGGTGTGGGGGCACCCTGTTTTATTTAAAGACAGGGATCTATCAATCTGCTCTTAACACACATGTTTGTGTAAGTGTATCATGTCATGAACAAAGGAGATTTCTGAGGAGCTCAGGAAGGATTGTTGACTCATCATGCGGAAAAAGGTTAACAAAACCTCCTCTAAAGAGTTTGGACTCCACCAATCCCCATCAGCAGGTTGTGTACAAATGGAGAAATTCAAGACCCATTGTTTCCCCTCCAAGGAGTGGTCGACCAACAAAGATCCCCCACTCCAAAGCAAGGCGTTTAATACCTTGTGAGTGTCACAAAGGACCCCAGGTAACTTCTACGCAACTGAAGGCCCTCTTGCTCACATTGGCTAAATGTAATGTTCATGAGTCCACACATCAGAAGAAACACACAATTGTGTGCATGGCAGGGCTGCAGGGCAAGCCACTGCTCTCCAAAAGAAACATTGCTGCTCGTCTGCGGTTTTGCTAAAGGATCACGTGGGCGAGCCAGAAGGCTACTGGAAGAATGGTTTTGTGGACGGATGATACCAAAATAGAACTTTTTTGGTTTAGAAAAGGCGTTATGGTTTGGAGAAAGGAAAACACTGCATTTCCAGCATAAGAACTTCTTTTCCATCTGTGCAACATGGTGGTGTAATATCAATGGTTTGGTGGGGGCCTGTTTTGCTGCCTCTGGGCAGGACGGCTTGCCATCATGATGAACCAATGATTCCTGAATGATAACAGAGATTCTAAAGGAAAATGTCAGGACAATCTGTCCAGAACTGAATCTCAAGAGAAGGTGGGACATGCAGCAAGACACGCCCCTAAGCACACAGCCGTTCTAAAAACCAACGAATGGTTACAGAAGAATAAAGCTCATATTTTGGAAATGGCCAAGTCAAAGTCCTGACCTTAAATCCATCGCATGTTTGTGGAATGACTAAGCGGCACTATTTGAGGAAACCCACCAACATCCCGAGCTGAAGCTGTTTCTTTACGGAGGAATGGGCTAAAATTTCCCCTCCAAGCCGGTGTGCAGGACTGATCAACGTTACAGGAAACGCTTAGCTGCAGTTATTGCTGCACAGGGGGGTCACACCAGATACTGAAAAGCAGGCTCACACTTATTTTTCCGGACCATAAGGCCGCACTTAAAATCCTTTAACTTTCTCAAAAAATCGACAGTGGCGCCTAAAATGGCGGTGTTTCTAATGTATGAATTAATTCTGTTTGAGTCCTTCTGACCTAGAAAACCGATTGTAGATGGTACACCGCCTCATATCTTCAAAATGTTTTAGCACGGCTTTGGTAAGTTTTTTACGAAGCTTCACGGCCACCGATGGGCGCAGCATAGCGGAGTACTAGGTGTGTTGTTCAGCAATTAGGGTACTTGCGTTATTCATTCAAATTCATTTTTCCGAAGCGGATTTCAACCCAACGCTTCTCAGTCACGCAATACAACACGGACATAGAGCAGCTACGAGAGAATTCAACATTAACGAATCAATGGTACGGAAGTGGAGGAAGCAAGAAGACGCCCTGTGCCAGGTAAAGAAGACCAAACTGAGTTTCCGAGGGAACTTAAGAGTTTTATTTCATTTAATGCGCCTTATAACCTGGTGCGCTTTATGTATGAAAATAGATCCGTTAGCAGTCGATCACTGATATCGCGCCTTATAACCCGGTACGCTTTATAGCCCGAAAAATACGGTACTTTTCCCACTCACTAATATGTAATATTGGATCATTTTCCTCAATAAATAAATGACCAAGTATAATATTTGTGTCTCATTTGTTTAACTGGGTTCTCTTTATCTACTTTTAGGACTTGTGATGAAAATCTGATGATGTTTTAGGTCACATTTATGCAGAAATATAGAAAATTCACAAACTTTCAAGCACCACTTTGCAAAAGATAGATGAGTGTAAGAAACATCAGTGCTTCCACCTCGTCTACCCTGTCCAACAACAGGACTGTCACTGGCTCCATACTGTTTCAACAATGAACCATTTAATCTGTGTTCACACAATTTGTGTTCACTTTCCTCTAGACCTTCATCAGTGTCAGTTTCTGACCACGGGGTGCTGTTGACTGGATATTGGCTTGATAATTGCGTGGCTGAGCAGCTCCTAATTAAGTGCCCAACGAGTGCGTCTCCTGCATATTACATTACATCATTCGTGAGCCATGGAGAATAAACATGGCAGCCTGCAAAGGGAGGACAATTTGTTCATTTTCTCCTCATGTCTCAGAAATATGCACACATGGTGATACGGATGCCATCTTGGAAAAAATATGAGTATCGACTGGATGCCATTTTGGGACCATTATGTTATTAGGATAAGATGTGTAAGCAGGTGCGGGTGTATGAAATTGAGCACATAGCCATGCAGTCTGCCTTTGAAAGCAATAGTAAAAAATGGGTTATTCTAAAGAGCTCACTGTATTTGAGGATAGTAAAATTTCTTGCCTCCTAGACATTCCACCTTCAGAGTGGAAGGGTTTATTAACCAGAGTGACTCAGCCACATGGTATCAGACCATGTAAAGTTATGGAGGGTCGCCTAACAGCGCATAAAAGTCACTGACGCTCTGTTGCACCCGATAACTGTACAGTTCCAGACCTCACTTACATACACATACACTTTGTGGCATGGATTTTCATCACCAACCCTTTCACCACCATGCATGGTGTAAAGCACACCACCACTGGACTCTGGAGAAGTGATAAAGTTCTGTGGAGTGACGAATCACACATTTCTTATCTGGGCAGTCTCCTGGACGAGTCTGTGTTTGGAGAATGCCAGGAGAATGTTACCTGCCTGCCTGTAAAGTTTGGCATCACAAACGGGATAAGTCTATGGGGTTGCTTTTCAGGTGTCGGCCCTAGGCCTCTTAGTTCCAGTCAAGGAAAATCTTAATGCTTCAGCATACCAAAACATTTTGGAGAATATTTGTGGGAACAGTTTGGGGAAGGCCCTTTCCAGTGCATAAAGCAACGTCCACAAAGACATGGTTTGGTGTGGAAGAACTTGATTTGCCTGCGCAGGCACCTTGACCTCAACCCCATCGAACAACTTTGGGATGAACTGGAACGGAGATTGGAGAACACAAATGCTATTCTGGATGAATGGTGCAAATTCCCACAGACACAGTCCAAAATCTTGTAGAAAGCCTTCCCATAAGCTGCAAAGCATCAACAACTCTGTATTAACGCCTATGGATGTAGAATGGGACATCACTCCAGCTGCTGCAGGTCTAACATGGCATTGTCCCAATACTCTTGGCACTGTACCAGTCTGAAGCACAGCTGTGAGGAGTCTTTATGAAGCTCTGACCTTTAACAAAAACCATCCATCATTTCTCTTCTAATTTCTGCTAGGAGGTGTTGAAAAGAAGAAAATCCCTACACGTTTAGGTGACACCATGTTCTCAGTCGTGGGATTTTTTGTCCATTCTGGTCTCCGCCGATCCTGGTCTGTGTTTGAGCGTGAATTGGAGCCAAGAGAAGAAGAAGCCGCTGTGCTTCTTTTCCTCTGATTTTTATGATCTGTTAGGATAAGGAATAGATTTTCCACCCCATCTGAGCAACATCAACATTTTATCTAACAACTCTTTGATTGCCAGTGCTCCGCACATCATAATTTCTACTCCAGGGAGCAAGCCCGAGAGAGTACAAAGCGCAGGGAAATTATTTATCTAACTCCGGTGTTCTACGAGCACATCCACCTACATGGCATTGGATCTCTGCGCTTTAAGGAGACGGTCCTTAAGGTGAAGGAATTATGACATCTTGGCTTACGAAATGTCCGTTCATTTGGACACAAGGTTTTAGTGGGAACTTTTGTTTAGTGTGAAAAGGGAACTCCCAGTCCTGAACCAAAAATGGAGCCTCAGAGTACACCTCTCACCGTCTTACAATGCTGTGATATTGGAAAAGTTCAGCATCGTTTAGTGGGGATATTAGATAGACTGTAATGGTTTGGTGATATGAGCACCTCAGGCCAATCCCAAGACCAGAACCCAAATTTCAAACCTCCAACTGGACTTAAAAGTTCTGTAACCCAACGCTGTATCTGAGAGACCTCTCTACACCAGAGGTGGGAACTGAATAGAGTAGGAACTGTACCTTACAGTGGAAGCTCGGTTGGAAGACCATTGGTTAGGAATCTGGCCTACTGATTGGAATGTACAGGCTTATTTTAGTAAGGATATTACGTAGACCATAATGGTTTGATCATGTGACCACCCCTGGCCAAACTGGAGGGTAATCCAGTGAATACCGAGACCAGAACCCAAGCTTATGACCTTCAACTGGATTTTAGGGTTCCATAAGCCAACACTGTACCTGACGATACCTCACCTTGCCAGAGGTGGAATACGAACCAGATTGGTTTGGTTGGTAGCAGTAGTGCTATACTGAACAAACCATTCTCTGGATACCCATGACATTGGACGTCTAGAGGACCTGGAGTGACTCTCAAGTTTCAGGGTCAGGTCTGGGTTGAGTGGATCCATGCCAGGTCAATGATCAAGGTTCTTACCTCCCTTAAATAGTCTTCATAAAGCTATGATCATAAACAGACTGGGCACCCATTCACTGTTGTCCTCAGGGTTTAACAGCCTCGCATTAATACCAGTTACTTTCATCTTTTATTAAACTGTCCCATGACCTCATCAGTACAAACACCGAGCAAAGAGATTTCCATCCCCAGAGAGAGAGAGAGAGAGAGAGAGAGAGAATGAAGAAAGAACAAAGGAGGGCTGCCACAAGACCTCGCTTAAAGTGAAGCTGACATGTAATAGCAGCGTGTCAGCCAGGTTAATGGTATAAAACCAGGTGTCACCCACAGGTACAAACCTATAATGAGCTAAACGACCACGCATAGACCGGCATTAATTCCCAGCAGGAGTGCCGCGGCACACTGAGCTGGCCATGACAGGAGCGGTTGTTCATCATGTTCAGCTGTTTTGTAAACAAAACTTAAACCCGATGTAGCAAAAGTTAGAAACAGTTGGGACGTTGTGGAAAATGCAAAGTAAAAAAAACAAACGCATTTCTTTATATCATGATTTGTTTCTCAATAAACAACCATTCCTGTATCAAAATTCCCTACACATTCTCCACTGGGTCCAGGTCGAGACTGCAGACAGGCCAGTCCATTACCCGTACCCCCTCCTTCAGCAGCCATGACTTGTTGGAAAATGCATGGGTTTCCCTGGAAAGGTCTCAAAGGTAGCTTATGTTGCTCTAAAATCTCAGTGTACTTTTATGCATTAATGCTGCCATCACAGAAGCTTAAATGACCTTCGCCTTGGGTCCTGGTCCAACCATGTACCATGACAGACCCTGGCTTTTGGACTTTTGGACACAATCCCCATTTCCACTGTGTGATGGTCTATCCCAGATGCCAACGAGCCCAGAGAAGTCGACGCCGCTTTAGGACATGGTCAATATGAGGCTTCTTTTTTGGCACAGTAACATTTTAAGTGGTGTTTGTGAGTATAACTTTTTATAGTAGTGCTTGATAAAGGTTTCCCTTGCCCATGTGGTTCTATCAGCTATTGATGAATGACGGTTCTTGATGCAGTGCCATCTGAGGGATCAGAGATCACCCCTCTTCAGTTTAGGCTTGCACCCTTGCCATTTAAGCACTGAAATTCCTCCAGATCCCTTGAATCGTTTAATGATATTATGCACTGTAGATGAAGTGAAGATGCAAATATGTTTTTTTATTTCATTACTAGCCCTAAATTGCCCTCATCTCAACTTTTTTTCCCGCCTAAAATGTATGAAAAACCCCTGAAATATCTTGGGTTTGTACTGTCTACGATGAAATAAAAGTCAAAGTGAATGTAAGACATTGATGTGCCGTTGTAGTCCTCTGTTCCTTTCCTTTCCTAGGGGGGAAGAAAGACAGATACTTTTTCCTAAACAGAAATATCAAACGTGGCCACTGGTAATTTATTTCTGGCACGAAACATAAATAAGCGAGTCATTCTCATGCATCTGGGACATACAGTAGGAAGATCATTACCATACGAGCTCAAAAGGCAACGCAAGCTCCGAGGATCATCGGCGGAACAGCGATGACAAGGACTGCGTTCCCGTGTGCCATGTTCCCTCTGTTGTGTAAATAGGCCAGAGGCAGAAACTGAACCTGAAAGCGCTAGGTAGGTTCAGGTGTTTGGACTAGCCATGGTTGTGTGGGGTTGGATGATGAGCCTGGAATTCACTGGGAACAGGCAATAGCGCCTTCTGGACTAACATGGGAGATCCACACAATCAGAAAGAAGTAAGAGCCTGGGGTGAACCCTCTGCCTCCGTCCAGTGAATTCCAGCTCTCTAGCACTGGAACACAGGACGGAATTCTCCAGTTACCCCCTCTATCTTAGTCGGAGTTGGGGTCCAGAGCCAGTCCTGTCACTCAGGAGGTGTGGGCGAACAAGTACCCTGGAGTCCATGCCAGTCAGTGTGGTAGCATTGCCGTCCAGCCTACTTGTGGACGCATGTATTAAGGTTAAGGCTGGATGATTCAGCCCGGCTTACAAAGCCCTGTACCGCAGGTGATACTCGGCATGCGTTAATTAGTTCTGCTTTGAATCATTAGGAATTCTAATGTATTGTAATGTATTATAATGCATTGACGAGGAAAATATTGCCAACGTGAATCAGGCCGAGAAACGTATTTTGGCTCGTACAGCCAGAATAGGTGCGAGCGAGGCTTTAATTTGACAATACGGACAGCGTTTAGGGATTCGGAAGGCCAGGGAGGCATTGCGTAGGAGTCGCTTTGGCTTCTTTCACAATAAAAAAACAAAAACATGGCAGTAATTGGTCACAGTGCTCAAACTGGTCACAATGGTCCAGTTTTTGGCTTATTAACGTAACCATCTGACGTTCTCTTACAATCCAAACAGTTGTGGGTTTTGCTCAAGTACCCAACTGTGGCAGCTTGGCAGAGGTGGGATTTGAACCCTGGACCATCTGTCAAACACAAACCTAGGAGAGACAGATATTTACAGGCAAAGATCTACAACAAGCAGTTTTCTCAAAAGACAACAACTTACCATAAAGGCGTTCCTGTCGGAAACTACATGGCTGGTCTTTGTCAGGCAGCTCTTCAGAAACTTTCAAGACCCTAAAGGTACAGCTAAGCCCTGTTTCGCTAATCAGCTGTTAAGAGAATAGGTCAACGCTTTGAAACAACTGGCAACGTTGCCAGAAAGAAAGAATGTGGAAAGTCCAGAGCCTCTTCGAGCACAGATGATTTGAACAAAAAGATTTAAATGTTCAATGTTCAAAATATCTTCTTCATCTTAATAGACCAGTCATTATAAACCTAGGCACTAGACTTGAACTGCCTTAAACAAGAAACAGATTCATAAAAGCTAAAGTAACGAACCTGCTTTGAAGACGTAGAGTAAAAAGTAAATAAGTTACAGAAATAATCAAGTAAAATGCAGTACAACTAAGACACCTACAAATATCCTTAAGAACGCCACATGTGGAACCTAGGGTATCCTCTAAAGCAACATTAATGAAATGCCGGCACAGAGACGAGATACGAAGACGGAAATGAGAAGTTCCAGGTTCACTGCCTAATCAACAAATTGGCCACGAACCAGGAATTACGTGCTAAGACAAGTTGGTAAAACTAGCATCTTAGAGCACCAGATGGCCGACTTTTGTTTCACACACCTTTGTCTGGTCAGGACTGTGAGAGTTTGGCAGCAATCCCTGGAGAGAGACCTTGCAGATGCAGGATAATCGCCCTGTATCTCATTCTTACCATGATGCAAGAATTTAAGGTTAAACTGCTCCCATCTATCTAGTGCAGGACTTAGCTTGGCATAGCGGAGATGCCAGTCCACTGCAGGGTGCAGTGTCGGGGTATGTCAGGGGCTGGCCTCCTGGCCTCCAACCTGTTGGAATGGCACCACTGGGAATCAAACCTGGGAGGCTAACATTTTTGAATCCTGGAGTGCCTCCTGATCATCCCAAAACTTTGCAAAAGTGATTGTCAGGGTACTAGCTTCCCAAGAAGTGTCTTGTGAATTCTGGGTAGTGCCTGGAACCAAGAAATCCTCCGCGGAGATCGATTATCTTTCGTTCTGAGTTGTTTTTTTGGCTTGCGCGACACCCTCGTCTGTCGCTAAAGCTCAGGATCGAAGCCGCTGCAGCGCAGTGTAAAATTGCAGAGGTGCAATTATTCCTGTTCGTTGGCCGCACACGGCAAGTCTGTGCACGGACCGTACTGAAGGCTGACAGCACTGCTACGCTGTGTGTGTTTGAGTGCGTGTGTGTGTGTGTGTGTGAGAGAAAGAGAGAGAGAGAGAGAGAGAGAGAGAGGGAGAGAGAGAGACGTGGTGAAATATGAACGTTATCGTCTTGGGCTTGTCAGAAACATTGACAGCGAGCCCACTGCTCCGTGACATGACACCGGCTTATGGCACAGTGTGTGGCCGACCGTTATAACAAAGCCCCCGCTGCTGCTCGAACGCGCTCGGAAACTCGTTCGAGCCACTGCGCCATTACCGCTCGGCTGGTTGTTGTATTTATCACGTGCATACCCAGCGGTGAGCAAACGCAAACATCGTTAGCCGTTCGCCGAGACGCTCTTTTGATTAGTGTCAGTGTGCGCGTGTGGTTCTTGCATGCCGTTTGTGTACTTTGCCATCAGATCCCTGGTTTTGAACGCCGAGACGTAATTAGGCTCGTTCTAACACTACAGCGTGAGCGTTGAAAAATAACCAAGCTCTTCTCTCCCTGTTTTCGAGGGTGAGGGGTATGGATGCTTTGGGGGTGAGGAATTCACAAGACCCCGATGCTCGGTAAGGTTCTTTGTTCCCATGCTTTTGGATGATCAGACGGCACCTCCAGAACTCAACCTCATCTAAAATGCTAGCCTCCCAAGTTTGAGTCCCAGTGGTGCCATTCGTAGGCTGGGGATGCCAACTTGGGGCCTGACATCACATCTAGTCCATTCACCTGGTAGTCTGAAGCAGTTTAACCTTAAATTCTCGCATCATGGCAAGAGCGAGCAGAGCAACCACATGCAGGGCGATTGCTCTGCATCAGCAAGGTCTCTCTCCAGGCATAACAGCCAAACTTGTGCAATCCTGACCAGAAAAATGCAGGGAAAACAAAGTCCAGCCATCTGATTGTCTAAGATGCCAGTTTTAGGGGAGGACTAGGGCTGCCAGGTACCAGATATTGCCCAACATATATTTTAGGTCCAGAAGCAAACCTAGTCAACAACCACTGGGTAATGACCATTACACTGTGGACATTCAGAGGCCAAGGGCACAATGGAGATAATGGAATTAGGGGTATACTGGCCCAACATTCCTTATACTCAATGTTCTGTCATAATGAAGGCTACCTAGACTCTGGGGGATTCTGGCAAGGAGAAACAATGACCTAAATGAACAGAGTATCTCTGAGAGGACCCAGAGGACAGAAAACTTGAGATCTGAATGAGATCACGCCGATGGAGAGGTGGTGGTCGTCCGGCCTTTCGACTTCCTCGGGGTCACACTCTGATCGCAATGTCTTGTCTGTAGATGGTTGTTGTTCCGCCTCACCAGTTGCCTCCATCTTCCTCCTATTATCAAGACCAGATCTAGTCTTCATCCCACAATCTTATGGACCTATCCAGCTCCCGGTCGTGGTGGATCTGGGACTTTGTGATCCAATCTGCACTGGGATGCGAGGATCCACTGACCTTACATTAAAGTTCCATTTCGCCGAATACAAATCAGCACCGGACTTTTTTCCCACCACGCCATTAACGACCTCTCAGAGATTCACTCCCCGAGCGGCCGAGCGACGCAATTAATTGGCCACTTGGGGGTTACGGATGGATGATGGACGGCACTGGGAAAATCCTCTTGGCTTGCAGACTGGGCAACTTCATTAACAGGGATGCAAACACCTCGCCGGCGCATTTCCATTCAGCTCGCTGCTTTGAGGAGCTACCCAGCCGCACCAGCCTGCGGCCGCCTGATCGCTTTAGCGTGTAATTCATGGGTCGCAACCGACTCGTTGATTAGGAAGCCGGCGCAGAATGTCTCATTTCCGTCGCCATATCCGATGTCTCATTAAAGTTGCGTTCTGCATTTTGAGTGGCCGCACAAAGCGCTGGCGTCACTGGGTACTCCGCACAATCGTTAATAACCTATTGAGAATTTGGGCCGTGATATAATTAATTGGCCACTCTGCGGTATAAGTAAGGGCGGCTAGCACTGGGTCATTTCTTCTCGCTGCCGTTCGGGGTGGCACTCGGGTCGACTTCATTAAGCAAATCCAAAATATCAAACCAATATGTGATTCTCTAACTCTCTCTCACACACGAAGGGAAGGCTAACAGAAGGTGGACGCACACACACACACACACACACACACACACACACACACACACATATTAAAATGTTCCCGAGATGTGTCACTTTGACAGTTTCCTCCGCACTCTTCCACTTTAAATATTTAGGTGACCAAAGTCAGACTACATAAAACTCCCTAAACGCAAACTGCAGCAGAAACAACCCCACTGGGGCACCAACTCAAAAAGGAAGAGCTTCCGACCGGATGGGAGTGGAACCTGATGGAATTAAAAAGAAAACCTTTCTCCACGTGTTCCTGGGGCCAGTATTTGTAGCTCAGGGTCATTGAACATGGGTGACGGGGGCACCCCTGACACAGACCCACCCCAGGTAGTCTCTGGCTACATGTGGCACAATAATGCTGTGTACATATTCATAACTAACTACATATTCTGTTTTTGGTGTAATTTTCTTCCCGTACCAGTTCTAGTGTCTATTTTATTATATAAATTATACATAATTAAATAATATTAAATAATTTCAGTTTTTATTAAATTCATTATTTTTAAATGAGGTGTAATATTTTATTGTTTTCTCTATTTTATTATTATTAATTATTTTATTTATAATATTCCCTATTTAATTATATTTGTTATTTTCTTTATATTTTTTCTCTATTTAATTTTATTCATTATTTTATTCCTTACGTTTTCTAATTATATTGATTACTTTACTTATTATATATACAATTATAATATTCTGTAGAATTATATTTTTTATTTTATGTATAATGTATTTGTTATTTTCAGAAATTTTAATTATGTGAATTATTTTATTATAATGATTATTTTATCTATTAGATTGTTTTAAAATTTTGATTATTTTACTATTTTTATGACATTATTTATAGTTAAATTATTATGTAATTTATTTATTATATGTATTATTTTATTATATACACTTGCCTATTTATTGTATATTATTTTATTGTCATTATTTATTTTAAATATTTCTATCATTTAATAAATTTTTATTACAGATATTATTTTAATATGTCATTTTATTTAAATATACTACCTTATTATATTCATTATTTGATTTTATATATATTATTTTAATTTTTTAATTATATATTATATTAATTATTATATTTATTATTAATTCTTTTGATTTTCTTATTTGATTTATTTTATATGCTATTATATTGTTTTATTTTAATTATATTATATTCATTACTTTATTATATTTTCTATTTTATTATAATAATTATCTTCTTTACTCTATACTCTATTTTGTTTATTACATTGTTTATTATATTTGCCCTTTTTATATATATGTTATTTTTTATATTAGATATTACAATTTATCATATTCTCTATTTAAATATATTAATCAATTGATTTATTTAATCGCCATTTTATTATGTTTTTTATTTTATTCATTATAAATATATTCATTTATTACACTCATATTTTATGGATCATACATTATTTTTATTTTTTTAGTATATTTATTATTTTATTTCATTCATCACTCAATGCATCATATACTATTTCTATTTTAATTATCTTTTATTATATATGTATATTATTTTATTGTATTAATTATTCACTTGTTATTTTCATTATTTTTATTATATATTTCACCTTATAATATAAACTATGTTATTTATTAAATATATTTAATATTTATTTTCCTACACTCAGTACTGTATTTTTATATGTTATTTTATGATGTTAATTATTTTGTTTATTATATCTTCTTTATATTCGTTATTTTATTTATTACATGTATTATTTTATTATTTTTTTATTTGTATTATAAATAGTATTTTATTATATTAGCTATTTTAAAAGTTATTTTATTTATTAGAAATTACTTTATTTTCATTATTTTATTACATATATTATTTTATTATTTTCATTATTTGTATTTTATGATATACATTATTTAATTTGTTTTTTAATATTTATATAATTTTATTGTTTTCTTTTTTATTTATATATTTATTTTGAAACTTCCTTCTTGTGGTTAAATCACAGCCGATCCATTAAGCCAGTGCCGGGGCCTGAGGCAAGGAGCGTAATGCTCAACTGCGTGCCTTTATGCTGCCATTAATCAGCTTCACCGTCTGGGTGCTGTTGGTCATTCTGTGTGTGTGTGTGTGTGTGTGTGTGTGTGAGTGTGTGAGTGTGTGAGTGTGTGAGTGAGTGAGTGAGTGAGTGAGTGTGTGAGTGTGTGAGTGAGTGAGTGAGTGAGAGTGCACAGGGCCCTGTTTTCCTCTTTAGCTATTAAATATGGGTGAGTGTTAAACGGAACGGCCGGTACGCGGAGAGCAATGTCACACTTTCTGAACCTCATCGTCGTCCTTAATGTGTGTGTGTGTGTGTGTGTGTGTGTGTGATCTCTGTCTGGGGTGAAATTCCACCACACCAACAGTTGGGGTTACTGTGACAACACCCTGCCGATGTTGTGCTAACACGCCGGTAGCCGTGGCAACACCGCCATGACGCCATGGCAACAGAGCCGCTTGACAGAGATAAGAGGGACAGTTAGCGCCCGTCTTCAATTCATCACCTTCCTCTCTCGCTCTCGCTCTCTCACTCGCCATCCGTTCATTCTCTCTCTCTCTCTGTTTTTGGGGGAGAGTACATTTATTAATGCTCGATGTTCTGATGTAAGAAACTCACGTTACAACTCGAAAACACTCTGATTTATTAATGCTAACAGATGCTGTACAGTTATTAGCTATGAGTCCTGAGCAGCTGGAACCGTGTTACAAAGCTGTACAACGACCTCAGTGGGGCTCCGGGGTAAAGTACCCGATTAATCCAGATCAGGTCCAGAGAACAGGACAGAACCGGGACCTTTAACCAGTACAGAACCAAAACCTTTAACCCAGTAGAACAGGACAGAACCAGGATCTTTTAACCTGGACAGAACCAGTACCTTTAACCCAGTAGAACAGGGCAGAACCAGAACCTTTTAACCTGCACAGAACCAGGACATATAAACAAGAAAGAACCAGGATCTTTAAACAGGACCTTTAACCCAGTATAACAAGAAAGAACCAGGACCTATAAACCAGACAGAGCCGGGACCTTTAACCAGGACAGAACCAGGATCTTTAACCCAGTGCAACAGGACAGAACCAGTACCTTTAAACAGGACAGAACCAGGATCTTTATCCTGGACAGAACCAGGCCCTACAAACAAGACAGAACCGGGACCTTGAACCAGGACAAAACCAGGACAGAACCAGGACCTATAAACAAAACAAAACCATGATCTTTAACCTGCACAGAACCAGAACCTTAAACCAGGACAGAACCGGGAGCTTTAAACAGGACAGAACCGGGACCTTTAACCCAGTGGAACAGGACAGAACCAGGACCTTTAACCTGGACAGAACCAGGACCTTTAACCCAGTGGAACAGGACAGAACCAGTACCTTTCAACAGGACAGAACCAGGATCTTTATCCTGGACAGAACCAGGCCCTACAAACAAGACAGAACCGGGACCTTGAACCAGGACAGAACCAGGACAGAACCAGGACCTATAAACAAAACAAAACCACGATCTTTAACCTGCACAGAACCAGAACCTTAAACCAGGACAGAACTGGGAGCTTTAAACAGGACAGAACCGGGACCTTTAACCCAGTGGAACAGGACAGAACCAGGACCTTTAACCAGGAGAGAACCAGGACCTTTAACCCAGTGGAACAGGACAGAACCGGGATCTTTAACCTGAACAGAACCAGGACCTATAAACAAGACAGAACTGAGACCTTTAGCCAGGACAGAACTGGGACCTTTTAACCCAGTGGAACAGGACAGAACTGGTATCTTTAACCTGGATAGAACCAGGACCTATAAACAAAACAGAACCGTGATCTTTAACCAGGACAGAACCAGGACCTTAAACCAGGAGAGAACTGGGACCTTTAACCCAGAGAACAGGACAGAACCTTTAAAACAATGGAACAGGACAAAACCAGGACCTTTAATCCAGTGGAACAGGACAAAACTGGTATCTTTAACCTGGACAGAACCAGGACCTATAAACAAGACAGAACCATGATCTTTAATCAGGACAGAACCAGAGCCTTAAACCAGGACAGAACTGGGACCTTTAACCCAGTGGAACAGGACAGAACTAGTATCTTTAACCAGGACAGAACCAGGACCTTAAACCAGGAGAGAACTGGGACCTTTAACCCAGAGAACAGGACATAACCTTTAAAACAATGGAACAGGACATAAACAGGTGGTCCATCTTTGGCTCCGTGCTGACTTTTGGCAGTAACCAGTTCATACGCTCCCCATCACGGGTTCAGGGCGATTGTGCTAATGGCTTCTCTATTAAGCGTATCTCTAATAGCAAAGCATTCGGGGCTGAAATGGCTTCGGGTCCTGAGGTAAACAGTTCAATTAAGTCCAAAGCATTTCATATCCTGTCAAATGTCCTTCCTGAGGCTTGGGGCAGGTCGTTAAGGAACTCCAAAAATGGTGGCCGAACCATTCCCCCATTCAAACCCTTAGTCTGTATAATTACACTGGGTTACAATAAAGCAGGCTAGAGTGTTACATGGTTGCCAGTTGCTTATTATTAGTGTGTGTGTGTGTGTGTTGTTGGGAGGTCAGTCTGACCTGTCATGGGATGTGCCAAGACCCAGTCCCTGACCCGAGGAGCACTGAGATCAGGGAGCCTGTGGAAAGTTGGACATCAATAAATCAATCACTGAACATTTAGTTCCAGGAAACCAACAACTGAACGGAAACAAGGACCTTTACCCCAGTAGAAGAGCAAAGAACTTGGACTTTAACCTGGACAGAATTGGGACTTTAACCACCTGGATAAAACCATAACAGAACTTGGACTTTAACCAGAACAGAAGCAGGACAGAACTGGGACTTTAACCTGGACAAAACCAGGACAGAACTGAGACTTTAACCTAAGCAGAACCAGAACAGAACCAGGACTTTAACTTTGACAGAACTCGGAGAGAAATGGAACTTTTAACCTGGCCAGAACAAGACTTTTAATGTAATAAAAATGGACAGAACCAGGACCTTTAACCCAGTGGAAAAGCACAGAACAGGGACTTTAACCAAGAAAGAACCTTTAAACTTTCACCTACAAAGACAGGACAGTACCAGGACCTTGTGGAAAATGACAAAAACAGGACTTTAACCAGGACAGAACCAGGGAAGTACCAGGATATTAATCCGGATTTTGACCAGGACAGAATCTGGACCTTTAATCATGAAAGAACAATAACAGAACCAGGACAGGACCAGGATATTAAGCAGGATTTTAACCAGGACAGAACCAGGACTTTAAACTGAACAGAATCAGGACAGAACCAGGACCATTGTTAACCCAGAGAATCAGGACAGAATCAGGACCTTTAACCTGGACAGAACCAAAACTTTAACCAGGCCAGAACCAGGACAGAACCAGGACTTTAGCCTGGACAGAACGGCACTTTAACCTGGACAGAGCAAGGGCAGAACCAGTACATAACCAGGACAAAACCATGACTTTAACCTGGACAGAAACAGGATTTTAACCTGGACACAGCAAGGACAGAAGTAGAGCAGAACCAGGACCTTTAACCAGGACAGAACTGGGACATTTACACTGGGCAGAACCTTACCTTTAACTCAGTGGATCAGGACAGAACCAGGACCTTTATCCAGGAAGTAACCAGGACCTTTAACCCAGAGAACCTGGACAGAACCAGGAACTTTAACTATGACAGAACCAGGAACTTTAACCTTTAGAAAACTGGGACCTTTAAATGGGGATGAACCAGGCCCTTTAACACAGTGGACCAGGAAAGAACCAGGACAGAACCAAGACTTTTAACCCAGAGAACTAGGACAGAACCGGGACATTTATCGCAGTGGAACAGGACAGAGCTAGAACTTTTAACCATGACAGAACCAGGACCATTCACCACAACAGAACCAGAACCTTTAATATGGACAGAACCCAAACCTTTAACCCAGAAAACCAGGACAGAACTGGGACCTTTAAACTGGACAGTACCAGGACCTTTACAGACAGCAAATCAGAGCTGGTACATCACCAAGTATTGGTTCCATCTTGGCCTAGTTCTTAAGCTATTTGTGTTAAAGTGGTTGTATTCCTCTGTATTTGGACGCATGTTCCCGTTGGCATGATGCCACAGGACCCTGGAGCATTTGGTGCCGCTGTGTGCATATGCACGCTAAGCCTCGCTCTGATGTACTTTGTCTGTTCCAAACGCGGCTGATAATCTGCCTATCTGCTTCTAATCGACTTGATGGATTAGAGTGAGGCTCTAAACGAGCCGATAAGGCTTATCTTCAGAAGATGCCGCCAAAGTCCCCGGGCCTGGCCATAAATTCAGCCTGGTTATGGCTCTCGGAGCGTTTGATTCATTAGATGGAAATGACCTTTGCGTGTTTGAGACTTGCTCCGACTTTCCCCCCTGACTCCGGTTCGCTGGCCCAAATGTTCGCCTTCCAAATCAGGCCTGATCATCTGCTCTCCCCTCAGCCCCTGGACAGCCCGTGATTAACACACATAGACACACACACACAAACACACACACACAGACCAGACGTGCACAGACGTACACAAGGTCGGCATGACCCCCGTACATCTGTGTTTGCCTCTGCCTCTCGCTGGTGGAATGAGATGGCACGCAGATTATCACGATCCATCACCTTCTGCCCTTTTCAACCACTTTTCCAACTCTGTGGTACCATGGATTAGTTCCCACTTCTCTCACAGTGGTTCTCAACAAACCAGTAAACCAACCTTTGAATCTTTGGTGCCAATAAACCAACCACTGGACCTTTGGTGATAATAAACCAACCACTGGATGTTTGGTGCCAATAAGCCCTCCACTGGAATTTGTTTTGCTGCCAATATACCAACCACTGGAATTTGGACATTTGGTGCCAATAAATCAATCACTGGACCTTCTGCCATTAAATGAACTACTGGACTTTTGGTTCCAATAAACCAACCACTTTACCTTTTTGCCAATAAACCAAACACTGGACCTGGTTTTGGTACCAATAACCAACCACTGGATTATGGACATTTAGTGCCAATAAACCAACCACTGGACGTTTGGTGCCAATAAACCAACCACTGAACAATTTCTGCCAATAAACCAACCACTGGACCACTGTTTTGTTGCCAATACACTAACCACTGGAATTTGGACATTTTGTGCCAAATAAAGCATCCACTGGACTGTTGGTACCGATATTGATGCCAATAAACCAACTACTGGACTTTGTTTTGTTGCCAGTAAATCAACTACTACACTTTTGATCCCAATAAACAAACCAATGGACACTTGGTGACAGTAAATCAACCACTGGACCATTTTTCAATAAACCAAACACAAGACCTGGTTTTGGTACCAATAAATCAACCACTGGACTTTGTTTTGTTGCTAACAGACCAACCACTGGATTTTAGACACTTGGTGCTAATAAACCAACCACTGGACGTTTCTGCCAATAAACTAACTACCGGACTTTAAGTGCAGGGACACCAATACAAAATGGGAGTAATACATAAATAATTAAAGGGTGATGTAGGGTGACACCAGCACAGTCTCCTCAATCGTGCTCTACCTTTTGTAAACTGTCACACCTCAACCTACAAGATGGCTTTCTAGTACAAACCATCTAATGCCACCTGCAGAGGATGGACTGTCCAAGAAATGTCTAAGTGTGGCAACCGAAATATTCCAAAGCACACTCAGCTACAGCCTCAATCCACCAAGGTGTTCTCGGAGAAGATTGGACATCTTTCCTGCCAGCTGCTATCCGTCTGCACAATGGTTTCTCCCAGAGTGCTATGCCGCCCTCCACCCCCCACCGCCTCAGAGTGTGGCGCTTGTCTATGATAATTGCAATTGCTTAGTCACGTCAGTTAGCTAGCACGCAGAAAGGGCTATGCATCATTTCCATTGTTACAAAGGGCACAACTTCTCTGCGATGGCATTACACGAGCTAATGAGTACTGCACTACTTGACTTCTTCAGAGTACTTGTGCTGGTAGAAATAAGCATCCACAGTGTTAGCAGAACATAAAGATGAGGAATGAAAGGAGCTAAATAAAACTGAAACATGAGCAGCTAGCTTGTTTGTTCCTTGGGGTTGTTCAGGTGGTTAATCGGTCGATCTTTTGGATTGAAAAACATAATTAACAAATATAATACAGTAATAATATTGCATACTAGCTATATATAGACTACAAAAATTACAGAAAAGCAGCAAAAGACAAAAAGATGTGGCTGTCATGACTCCATATCATCACTGTTCTGCTCTGCTTCGTGTCTTTCTTTCACCCTTTTGACCCTTTTTGGTTTCCATAGTCTTGTGCCTAAATAACACTGAACGATCATCAGTCAAAATAGGAATAGCCACAGAATGGTCACCAAACAAGCAACAAATAAAATTAAATAATGGCAGGATTAGTAGCAGGGATCCAAAAGAGGTAATCTGTTCTGCACTGCCCAGTGTCTTTCTTTCTTCCTCCATTATCTGTAGGTCTGTGATCCTTTTTGGATCCCATAGTCTCACGTCTAAAAGCCGCAGAATGGCTATGAAATGAGTAGCAAATGAAGGGAATTAAATAAAACTTAAAAGAAACTGAAACATGGGTCTCTGTTCTGTTCTGCTCTGCCCATTGTCTTTCTTTCTTCTGCCCTATTCAGTCTGTATTTGATCCTTTTCGATTCCCATAATCTCATGTCTAAAAGCCATAACAGCAGCAAATGAATGGAATTAAATAAAACTTACAATAAAACTGAAATATGGGTCTATTGCTGCCTTCAAGTCATCCTACTTACGAGTTCGGAGGTGGTACTTACGACATGATGTACGTTCAAGTGTTTTTTGTCGGGTGGTGACGCCAAAAGAATACTTTTGTTTGTACTACTTCTATTTTTGTACAGGCAAAACCAGCAAGTTTATTTAGCCTTACTTGAAGAGAATAAAGCGAACAGGACATGCACAAGATTTTATGTTATATAATATTATTTTGTTGTAATTCCTCATTAACATTAGTGCAAGTTGGACAAAATGTACACAAGCTTAAACTGTACAGTTAACATGCAAAACTACTGGTAGCAAACTAAAAACTTTAGCATTTACTGTAGTAACAGCATCCAGGCCGGCAGCCGCCATGACACGCCCCCAACTCGGAAAGTCGGGGCTTATCGAAAAATCCGAGTTTCCCACTGCTAAATACGACAAGTGACGTTTATGTGCGCTCATCTCGTGATTATGATATTTCCGACAGGCAGCATATGTTCTGCTCTGCCTAGTCTCTTTCTTTCTTCCTCCTTTTCTGCCTGTCTTTGACCTTTTTCGGTTCCCACCTAAAAGCCACAGAATGGCCATCAAACAAGCAGCGAAAAAAGTCAAATAATGAAAACATGATTAGCTAGCTTGTTTGTTCCTTGTTGTTTTGGTGGTTAATCAGTCGATCTTTTGGCTTGAATAAAAATAATAACAAGAAAATAGAGTACTTACTGAATCAATTGAATTGACCCTTTTTGGTTACCATAGTCTTGTCAAGTCAAATAACAAAAGTCAAATAACAAAAACATGCTTAGCTAGCTTGTTTGTTTCTTGGGGTTGTTTTGGATATCAATCCATCAATCTTTTGGACCAAATATAATAATAACAAAAAAAGTAGAGTATAATTTATTTGATTCATTTGACCCTTTTCATTTCCCATAACCTTGCGTCTAAAAGCCACAGAACAGCCATAAAATGAGCAGCAAATAAAGTCAAATAACAAGGCATGATAAGTAGCAATCTTTTGGGTTGAATAAAATAATAATGAAAAAATATAATAAGTGATTCGATTGATTTGACCCGTTTCGATATCCATAATCCTCACGTCTAAAAACCACAAAACAACCATCAAATGAGAAGTGAATAAAGTCAAATAACAAAACCATGGGCAGCTTGCTGTGTTGGTGGTTAATCAGTTGTTTTTTTGGGATTGAATACATCATAAATAATAACAAACAAATATAGTCATAATCGATTTTGTGGATTTGACCCTTTTCAGTTCCCATAACACGGTGTCTAAAATCCACATAATGGCCATCAAACAAGCGGTAAGTAAAGTCACAAGGCACAATTAGTATTAGGGCTTCCAATCTTTGAGCCTTTTTGGTTCCCACAGTCTCATGTATATTGTATTTTCTAAGGAGAGCATCATCAGGTCTTTTGTCCTTGTCATGTCTGTTCTTTGTTTAGTTCTAGGTTTGGCCTCATGTGTGTTTAGCCTTTTGTTCCACCACCCCAGGGATGTTCAGGCGTCTCATTCTGATGAAGAGGACGTTGGGGGCCTGCGTCCCTTCCAGTTCAGCTAACCAGGACAGCTAATGTACTGGCATTAACCCATGTTTGCCACCTCTTTTCGGTTCTAGTTTCTCCAAAACCTGAGACAAACTCTCCAGAATTTCTGCTTCAAATCCGACTTTCCATCCACAAACCCATCCTGATAGCCTAGCCTATTAATAGTCGGTTTACGGACTGCACGGTTAGGTAACACAGCAATGTGTCAGCCCCAAGCGCTCAGCCATGAGTCACAAGGAGCTGCGAGTCCCATCCTATCAATAACTGCAGCCAGTCTTTGATCGGTGCGCGGCTGCTCGATCGCTGTTGCGAAAAATGGCCATGTTTCTAAAGTTAGCAAAAAGCCACTGGACGGGCCGGGTTAAAGGTACAGCGAATAAAGCCGAATAACGAGGCGTGATTAATAGCCGGGCCGCCGAACGTCGGCTCAGTGCCTGACTCGATAACGCTCACTCCGGTCTGAGATAATGAAATGCTCCAAATATCCAGAATCGGGTCTATCACAGATGATGTGGCGTTTCAAATCTAATCAAGGTGCCATCGTGTAGATGTTAGCCTGGGCTTGGTGGACCCTTGGTCCCAAAACACACACACACACACACACACACACACACACTTATTACGAGGAATCGGATTCGGCTTCTGCTCACGAACACACCCAGGTGATGGTGAAATCTTGAGGCATCATCCAGAGAGAATTAGCCAGAGCATCGTCACTTATGCAATATTTATAGCAGCCTGTGAAAGGCTGAGGAGCATAGGCCCTAAAAGCCGCGTGCTTGGCCGGTCCTTTCAGAGGCGGGCACGGTGATGGAAAGTGACCTCATTCAGGCTTGAATGGAGCCACTAATCTTCATTCCACCCTTGTTGTCCTGAGAGGGAGAGGGGGAAAAAGGGAGAAGGAAGAACGATGGGTCGAGTGAGCGAGGGAAGGAAAGAGAGAGCGAGAGTTAAGTTTTGGGGACTGGCAGGCTGAAGGGCCTTTTTTTGTGCAGAGCCACTCTGCTGATAAACCCTAAAGGAGGTAGAAGAGGACGGAAGGTTATGTAGAGGGATTGCAGGGCCAGATTGAATGGCTGGAGAGAGTCAGAGATTGTGCAGGCCTGATGGGGCGGGCGGTCTAAAAGCTTTATCTTTTAAGAAAGGGCCCGTAACGTGGCGTTCTTATCTACACACACACACACACACACACACACACACACACACGCACACTGAAACATACGCGCACAATCTCCAAGCAAAGCAAAGTGATTTCCTTCCAGCTGCCTGCCTAAACAAGATGGGAGAAGAATGTCAGAGTTTGGAGAACAAAAAAGGACTGGCGAACGTCAAAGATTGGTGAAAGACCAACGTTGGAGAACGTCCAATGATTACCCGCTTGATCCTGGACAGAGTTGCGGGAGAGACGGAGCCTAGCTGGCCAAATAGGGCGCAAGGCATGAACAACCCTAGACAGATCGCCAATCTGTCATAGGTTTTCCAATCTTTGACTTTTTCCAACCTCTAATGTTCACCAATCTTTGGTGTCTTCAGGCTTTCACATTCACCAGTCGTTGACTTTCTCCAATATTTGACATTTGCCAATCTTTGACATACTTCAAATACCAAAGTTTAACGAACATCAACATCAAAGAACATCAAAGACAAACATCAAAGATTGAAGAATGACAAAGATTGAAGAATGACAAAAATGACAGAACATCCAAGATGGACAAACGTCCAAGATTGAAGAACGTTATAGACTGGCAAACAATAAACATTGGCAAGCATCAAAGATTAGAAAACATCAAAAATTGAAGAACGTCAAAGGTTAAAGAATGCCAAACATTGGAAAATGTCAAAGATTGGTGAACAACAAAGATTGGCAAAGGTCAGAAATTGGCGAATGTCAAAGATTGGCGAACATCAAAATGTCAAAGATTGGCAAGCAAAAAAATGACTGGAGAATGGAAAACGATTGGAGAATGAAAGAAGATTGGAGAACGTCAAAGATTGGCGATGCCAAAGATTGACTAACGTCAAACAATCTTTGACATTTGCCTATCTTTGATGTTCTGCAATCACCAAAGGTTAAAGAATGTCAAATATTGAAGTACAGGAAAGACTGAAGAACCTCATCGAATATCAAATACTGACAAATGAAAAAAGTTTTGCAAACGTCAAAGATTGGTGAACATCAAATACTGGCGAACAAAAAACGACTGGAGAACGACAAACATTGGAGAACGTCAACAGTTGGCAATCATCAAAGATTGGTGAAGGTCAAAGATTAGAGAACATTAAAGACTGGGGACCATCAAAGATTGAAGAGTTTCAAAGATTGACGAACACTGAAATTGGAAAAAGTCAAAGATTGGAGAGTGGCAGATTGGCGAATATCAAAGATTGGCAAATCAAAAAAAGATTGGCGAACATCACAGATCGGTGACTGTCAACAATTCAGTTCAAATCAATCTACTTACCTCGAACTAATCCGTTTGATTTACAGCAGGCCCGTTCTGGAGCGAGGGTTGATGGCCTTGCTATAGTTCCCAACAGTTGCGGCTTTGGCAGAGCGCAGAGGCCTTGCCCACTTCTCCGCCACCATTTCCTTTCGAGCACTGTATGACATCACTGTAAGAACCCTGTTGGCGGTGAGTGTGAATGCGATGAGAAGCGGCAGAGTGAGTGCGTCCCGGAGTCCCAGATGTGGCCTCCAGATGAGCATTACATCTCCACCCCAACCCCCTGAAGTTTACAACCACGGCTGCAACCCTAAATCATTGATGTGCCTCATAACGCTCTAGTAGTCTGCATTATGTACGGTTACAGTATTCGGCGGGCGCGTGGATGTCAACGCTGTCGCCTCGCGTCTCACCGAGACCCCGGTTATTAGCCCCGGTCAAATTACGAATGGCTTGCAGGTGCCGCTGCTACGGTGCTTCCCCCACTGCCTATATGTCAATGTATGTTCCATCCTGCCAAAGGCCCCCCCAGAGTATCCAGTGCTCCTCGGGTCGGAGGGTTGGGTCTGTGGTCATGTGACGATGAGAGGAGTTGCACTACTCGCTATGCACACATTAGAGCACGCAGTGGCCCAAAGACACTAAATGATGCATGTACAGTACGTGTAGTGCTCAAAGTAAGTCATCTGGTGGTTGATTTTTTTTTCTTCTCGAGGGGCACCAAACAACTCGAAACTTTCTCTCAAATTTCTTTCCTGCATCCTTCTCCATCGGTTCCATTAACTCGGAATGAAAAATAACTCTTACTTATTTTTTGCTCGGCTACTAAGATGGCGATCACGTCTTGATCATTAACTTGACTGACCCAGGGCAAGGCACAAGGCATTTTCAGTTTAGCTGCAGAGCAGTGCTTAAGATAGCCAGAGCTTCGAGTGCTTAGTGAGCTACACACATTCAGGACATGTTAGTTAAGGAAAATGAGCCGAAACATTCCATACAGAAAAATATACAAGAGAAAATGTAACAACCACATGTCAAATTAACGTCAGTATGAACATGTAGACCCATGGTTCCAAGCCTCTGGATCCCTAGATGACAGCCCTCGCTCTGAAAGCCAGGTAACAACTACAAAAGCCCTCACCAGACCAACACCCTGAAAGTCAGGACCCAAAAACAAGAAATCTCACCAGACTCACCTAACAATGACAGCCTTCACCAGAATTACACGGAAAGCCAGAACCTGATAGTGAGAGCCTTCTCTGGACCTACACCCTGAAAACTGGGACCCATCATCGAGAGCCTTCACTAGAACCACACCCTGAAATCAGGACCCACACAACAAGAACCCTCACCAGAACCACATCCCCAGAGTCAGGTTCCAACTACAAGAGCCTTCACCAGGGCCACACCCTGAAAACTGGAACTTGACACCGAGAGCCTTCACCAGAATCATGCCATGAAAACTGCGACTTGACAAAGATAGCCGTCACCTGAAAACCAGGACCCAAGAATGGAAACCTTCACTAGACCCACACCGTGAAAGCCAGGACCCAACAACGAGAACCTTCAGCAGAACCCCACCCTGAAAGTCAGGACCCAACAACAAGATGCCAGACCACACCCACACCCTGAAAACTGGAACCTACCATTGAAAGCCCTTACCAGACCCACACACTGAAATCCGTTACAGAACCTAGAGCTGGCAAGACTCCTCACCAACTCGTGAGGCAACTCAAACCTCACCACGCCAGAAGCAGGATACAAACCGGAGGGGCCCAGCGGTAGAACACTTGTACTCAGCACTTGTCCGTACGTTGCCTCTGATGAGGCCAGGTTTTAGGGCCAAGTCTCAGAGTACCCTGTGCCCCAGGGCCGGCTGTCAGGGGGCCCTGAGTGTTTGACACGTTGTCTATTTGCCGATTAACTTTGTTAGCACACGTAGGGTCATAAAGAGAGAACGACAGGAGGAACAACCAAAGCACATTATCTATTGTTATGCCTGTGTGTACGTGTGCAATGTACACAAGTATGGTGCGAATATAATTGTTGTTGGCAGTGGCGTTTTGATTTGTTCGCCCATAATGCACCATTCTGATCCAGATGGGTGGAAGAGCGGCTTCAATTAGGCAGAAAAACAGGCTGGCTGCTCAACACTGTTGCTCGCTCTCTCTTTCATGATCTCCGTCTTACTGCTCGGCCCACTCCATCTCTCCCTCTCTCTGTTTTTTATTCGTTCTCTATCTCTCCCTCACAGATACACACACACACACACACACACACACACACACACACACACACACACGTATCTCTATACAACAAGCAGCTCCCCTTCAGGAGCCAGAAGCTGAACATGCGGGCTGAGACCTGCTTGGTGGAGTGTGCATGTGTGTGTGTGTGTGTGTGTGTGTGTGCGTGCGCTCTTTCCGCTGTGACTTCTGCTCCCACGCGGCTGTGGCAAACATGCTAAAGTAGGGTCTTTGCTCTTCCATTTTTCATAATGCAAAGATTTTTTTCTGCATCCTCTAGGAGCCTGGCGCCTCTCGCGGTGGCAAAAAAAAAAAAAAAAAGCAAATTGCAAAGGATGAGGACGAGAAAGGTGCCCAACTTTGGACTGGTTTCGACCAAATTGTCTGCGGCCGCTCATGAAAATTTCACAAAGCCCGACTTATAAAATGTGGATGACTGACTGGCTTTGTTGCTCTCCGGTGGGTTGAATAATGACTAACACACAGACACACACACACACACACACACACACACACACACACACACACACACACACACACACACACACACACACACACACAAAACGTTGCATAACTGTGTTATATCAAGAGTGGCTGGTAACATTCAGAATTAGATCTGTAGCATGTGGAATAAGAATAAGACGGACCAATGGTTTGATTGGAGAGAACGTAAATAACACCATCTATCTTTGGTGTTCTTTTGTAGCTGCAAGACTTTGACGTTAGACAATATTAATAACGTCAGAGCCTTTTAGCAAGTCTTTATTGGTGTGAAAGTTAAATATGGAGACCATACATTCAAATATCTAAATGTTAGAGGTGTGAAAGCAAGGACCTGACAACGAGAACATTCACCAGAACCACCCTGAAAATCGAAACACAACAGCAACAGCCCTCACTCTCAAAGCTTAGAACCAGCATCAAGAGCTTTCACCAGATCCACACCCTAAAAACCAACGCCCAACAGTGCGAGAGCAGCGTGAGACTTCACCATAACCACGCCCTGAAAACCAAGACCTGACAGTGAAAGCCTGCACCAAAACAACACCATGAAAAACAAGACCTGACATCTAGAGACTTCAGCAGACTCACACCATGAAAACCAGGACCAACAGCAAGAGATTTCACCAGACCCACACCCTGAAAGTCAGGATCCAACAACAAGAGTCTTCACCAGATTCACACTCTGAAAGCCCGGACCCAACAGCAGGAGCCTTCACTAGATCCACGCCCTAAAAACCTAGACCCAGCAAGAGCCCTCAAGCTGAATGCTTGGACCCAATATCAAAAGACTTCACCAGAACCACAGCCTTAAACTGAGACCCAACACCAAGAGACTTCACCAGACCCACACCCTTAAACTGAGACCCAACACCAAGAGCACTCACACTGAAAGCCTGAACCCAACATCAAGAGACTTCACCAGACCCACACCCTGAAAACTGAAATCTGACAGCGAGCGCTCTCATACTGAAAGCCTTGACCCAAAAGTGAGAGCCTTCACCAGAACCACACCGTGAAAGCCAAGAAGATCTGACCTTGAGAGACTTCATCAGACCCACCCACTGAAAACCAAGATAATTGTATAAATGATCGTATAATACTCTTTTTGTATAACAGCAATTGTTTTCAAGTATTGCTTTCTGAAAAGCGTGAGATCATGACAGGCAACGCCAATCTAAACAAAGAAATAATTTCAGATTTGCTAGGTAAGAATTTTCATACCTGGTGGCAGCAACCTTGAACCAAGTTCTGCTTTAGGATGTATGACTTCTTGCAAAATAAATCCTATTGTTAAGTACATCCACTACGCTACTTCCTGAAGAACATTCTCATCAACGTGACTCCAAACAGCGCTGTAAATGTGAGCACCTTTTTTACAGCTTGTCTGCCAGCATCTAACCTGAATAAGCATGCCCAAAGTCGATCATACCCTAAAACAGGCTGCTGAAATTATTATGCAACTGAAGTGTTGTATAAAGCATCCAGTACTCACACTACAACGATGAACAAGTTCCCAAGGAATTGTGATCGAACACCAGACTGGCGATGAGGACCTGCCATGAAATCCCAAAAATCGGGAACTTTCAATTTCTTATTTTCATAATAGTGACGGCGCAGTGGGATCTTTCATAATAAAGTGAATATTGTCAGATTAGCTCGTGTTACTGAAGGTCGGCGTGTGAGTATGGCTGAGGCAGTTACCATGGTTACCGGTTTTTAGCTCTTTTATATTTGATTTTTTTGGAGTGGCTGTTATCAGTCTGGAGTTTTATATAAAGTCTCTAATTCCCAGTTTTACGTCCGCTTCTTCTGGCGAGGGTCATGGTGGCGCTGGGCTGAGAAGGTCAGCCCACCCTTTTCAGTCCCTGGCCATGGATTCCAGCTCCCCCAGGGCATCCCCAAACGTCAACAAGCCAACTGTTAGATAGAATCCCTCCAGGAGTCTGCCATGGGGCCCAAGTCCAGAGGGACATGCCTGGAAGGGCATTCGTGTGGGACACCCAATGGAAATCAACATTGCCCTCTCAAGCAGTGCCTCCAAACTTCTGAGCCCTATGTAGGAACCTCAATTCTTCTGCTTGTAACAGTGACCTTATACATTCAGTCACTACCTAAGGGTCATGACCATAGGTATTGGTATTCGTATTGTTTCTGTAATTTCTTTGTAATCCCTTCTGGTCAGGGTTGAGCAGCAGTCACAAGAAGCCTGTCCATTGCACTGCCACAGGGCACAGTGAAACTAACTCTAACCCAGCTAGAGAATTGCCCCGGTGTTGGACATCACATGCGGGACATCTCTGGTCACGCTGCACATGCAGCAACCAAGGCATAAGGAATTCTGGGAGTTGGTATGGCAGAACTCAGCCTTGGACTGGGACGACTCCCAATTTTGGCCAAGATCTCACCAAGCCAACTTATGGAAACTCAAACCTTGCCTCGTCAGAGGCTGGAATCTATTTAGATCAGTGTTAGAGCTCTGTTTGTGGCTTTTCTGTCATGAAAGACAGAGACGGAATCTGAACTCAAGCCTTTGACTGGGACAACTACAGATTTTAGCCGAGATCTCGCCAAGCCATCTTCTGGAAACTCAAACCTCGGCTTGCCTTGCCAGAGGCTGGAATCCATGCAGCAGTACAGCTCTGGTTTGTGGCTTTTCTGTCATGGGAAACAGAGAAAACCAGAACCGAAACTCAACCCTGGACTGGGACAACTCCTGATTTTGGCCGAGATCTTGCCAAGGCAACTGTGGAAACTCAAACTTTGCCTTCCCTTGCCAGAAACTGGACCCCTTGTAGTTTAGCGATAGGGCTCTGGTTTGAGGCTTTTCTGTCATGGGAGACAGAGAAAACCAGAACCGGACTGGGACGACTCCTGATTTTGGCCGAGATCTCGCCAAGCCAACTTTTGGAAACTCGAACCTTGCCTTGTCAGAGGCTGGAATCCATTTACATCAGCATTAGAGCTCTGGTTTGAGGTTTTTCTGTCCTGGTAATCAGAGATGGAACTGGAACTCAACCCTGAACTGGGACTACTACCGATTTCGGCCAAGATCTCGCCAAGGCAACTTGTGGAAACTCAAACCCCCTTTTGACCATGCATAATAAACCAAAGCAATTATTGGTGTTCTTTTATCAGTTCTGGCAACCCTTGAAGAATCTTGCCAATTATACATCCTTATATTTATTAGTTTAGCCCCAGCTGTTATGTGGTTTATGAGATGGATTTAAATAAGCTTTCCATTTCTAGGTCAGCTCTAAACCATACTTATGCATCGACTAAAAGGCGGGAGGCATCCCATCGCCATGGCGCTGCCCACATGTGGCCGCCTTATTGCCGTTTAGCAATGCAATTGCTTAATGCCAGATGAAATTGGACAATCAGAAAGGCTTGGGTATTATGCAAATGCGAGACCCTAGGCATTGATGTTTCTCTTGGCTAGCTGAATTCAATTTACTTACTTATCGTGTCATGTTCCTTATTTGTTTTTTTGTTTTTTTGGACTGTGTGTCCTCTGAGAAATTTCAAGCGGGTCAGCAACTCTTGGGAATTGCCAGTCTTTCCCGTTTGGAGATAATGGCTGGCGCTGCGGCTTTGTGAAGTCCCACGGCTTTAGAAATGGCTTTATAACTGGACTGGACAGACCGCAATTAATATTTCAACATTTCTTTTCCCCCCTCTCTCTCTTCTCTTATCTTCCAGATTCTCCTTTTGACTCCCTGCATGTTGTGCTTTGCAGAAGTAAATGGTAAAACGGTTTAGTTTTCAATGTTTAGATTTACGTTGAGCAGAATAAACCTCACGCTTGAACTAAATCTGCACGCCCGGTAACAGATGCGTATTTTAGCTTTGCATGTTTCAGAGGTGAAATAAAGATCGGAATATTCGGTGATGTTGGTGGGGGCTGAGGTGAGCACAATGGTGCATCTTGGAGCACCTTTTGGAGCTGGTGCATCTTGGAGCTCAATTATGAGTCTTGCAGCTCCTGAAAATGCAAGGCCCTGACGCACTCCGAACCGTGATGGAGTGTGTCGTTTCAGGAAAACGACCAAATAAGGCAAACAAGTAAATTAAAGAGACACAGGTGGAACTGCACTCAACCTTGTACTCACATCTTATGAGCATTGCCTAAAATGGTCCCCTAATCACGATTCTGTACATTCTACATACCATATAGAGCAATATTAACCTATAGGGAAGAGAACTATAAACGATTTCAGACTCTCTCTTATACACATTAATGTGTGACATTCGATTCAGCCACTTAAACACCCTAGAGTCCGTTCCAGGGGTACAGATAGATGGATCCACACATACTCCTTATGAGATCGGACCATTTTGGAGCGTGTTTCGTCAGCATTTAAGGGCATCACTGTTCATTTGAAGTCGGCGGTGGGAGAGGAGATGATGTAACCGGGTGACACGGCAGCTGGTGGGTGGTTGGCGTATTTACAGAGATGTACTGTAATGTGGCACAGTGCCACATTAGTAGTAGAACGGAGAGATCAATTTTTGGGTAAATGCTGAGCATATCCACACAAAACAACTGACAACTGAACTCAGACCTGGCTAGGGGGTAAAAAAACAAACATTAGGACTGGCAAACTTTCAGTGTTTGGCACAGATGGTGGCACTGATACCAGGTATCTGTCAGGGTTCTGAACTGTGTATGGTTGAAAATATCACTCTTATCGGCTGTGTCAGTTTTGGACAGAATATTTTGTGGTGCAGAGGAAGGAAACGTGACTGGGCAGCCACTGGGGTAGCTGGTGCCACCCCTATGGCCCCAGCCTCCAGTCCACCCCAAAATATGGACAAACACCACAGAGAGACTACGAGTCTCCGGCCTGACCACAACTGGCCAGAGATTAGTCACATGGTGGTACTCTTGTCAAAATCCACCATTGCCTAAGGAATGGGGGTTGGGGTTCACAGGATTTAAAAAAATCCTTACAATTCTTACCACCTTACCTTCTCGGCCATGGTCATGGCAGCTCCACCGTGGATCCCCAAGATGGGCATTGCCATCTGCGAAGAGACAAAGTCCAGCATCTGGGCAATGGCCTCCTGGTCGGTCCCGTCGCCGTACACGAGGCCATGCAGCCGCTGGCGCGCCATGAGCTGGCACAGCTGGGTGAGCATGCTGCCCGGGTCTGTGTAGTTCACCTGCACGCCGAGCACGCTCACGTCCAGGGGTGCGCCGATGCCCGGCGCCGGGCGCAGTGCCCGCTCCTGCACGGCACGCGTCTCACTCAGGATCACAGCCACGCTCAGGGAGGGTGGCCGCTCGGCCGCCCGAGAACAGCCCAGCAACGCCCAGGCCATCAGTGCCAGGTGGACCGCGACTCCCATGGTTCTCGGCTTCAGCCCCTGCAAAAGATCATTAGAAGAGTGTGACCTTTGCAGCCCCCTTCTTTCACATTTAGTACCTGGTGCAATGCCACTTACTTCTACTCCTATCAGATCTATTAAGGTTGGACAATGTGAGATGATTCTCCTTTACAGAATCTCTCCAGATGCCCGAAGGTCCTAGGTCCTCTCCTCTACTCATCCTGTTTTTGACGCCAAACCCACCTACAGGTGCTTACATTTATGATTTTTCTTAGCAAGCCTTCCAAATAATCTCTTGGCATGGATGTGGCATCTCATGGCTTGAGATTTATTGCCTCTGTAAGACAAGTCTGTCACAGTTCCGGTTGAAAGGAACTTTTTAATTATTGCGAATAATTAATATAATAATAATAATAATAATAGATATGGGTCATTTACTTACTTTTTTTCTTTTCCATGTTAGCTACAGAGAAGTTGCACTCTGTGCCAATACATATACAGCACTGTGCAAAAGTCTTAGGCCACCATTAGATCTTTAATCCAATATTTGTAAGCTTTAGCATATCTTAGCCTTTTCACCCTATTACCCTTCCAACATAGACCATTGAAGATAAAGCTTCTTTGGAATGAAGCTGTAAGGGGAGCTCACACAAAATATTTGTGTAGCTTACGGAAGCTGTTTTTCTACTTTTATTCAGTTTTATTAACACTGCATTTACACATCCCTGTATTTTCTGGTTGTGCTTCGGTAAAGAGACTGAGAAAGAATTACATACGGTCATTACACCATTGCTAAAACAAGGGAATAATCTAATCTAATGGTATCCTAAGACTTTGCACAGTACTGTACAGGCTATACACCCCAGTGAAAAAGGGAAGAAATTGCTTCAGGTACATTTTGTTTCCAAGAATTTCTAGGGGATGCCAATAATTGCCCACATGGTTTTGTTCAATCTAATTATTCCTTGATGATGATTATTTTCCGCAGGCTAAACTCACTTCAATTAAACGTTGGCTTTTTCTCATTTTCTTCAATGAAAGCTGAATTTCTTACAACCCCTTTTTTTCTACCAGACGCACCGCTAATTGTGGAGGGGACTGTAAGCGTGACATTAAAAGCTTTAAATTACAATGGTGTAACCCCAGCACAGCGAGGTGACTGATGCCCAGCACAGCGAGCCGTAAATTATATTAGAGATAAACACAAGAGTCAACAAAAACATTAACTGGAAGGCTCTCCGAGAGGAAGGACGAGACGCTCCTGCTGACGTATGACTTCGGCCTCGCACTTCCTATCAATCGCAAAGAGCTGGTACTTTTTCATTAGCCTCAACCGCCTAATGGGACGACAGTTCACTTTCCACTAATTACTTAAGACGATCGAGCCACCTCGGGGCATTCTGGGCATATTTAAACATCCAACTCCATTGACAACTGACTTAAACTGCGCAATATGGCAGGAATTTCCTGCTTGGAAGATTCCAGATGTCTAGTTGAAACTGTCTTGGAGCGCAGTCATTATTCATAGCACTAAGCAAATAATTGTTGCTTGATGTGAGCTGCTGTCTGTAGACGTGTTACCCAATAACACGATCTGAATAAGTAAAGGGGGAATCTAAGATTGGTCCATGAGGTCATAATCAAGATTGGATGGGCCTGTCTGAGACACTCAGGGGTCGATTTTATCCAACCATATTGAGCGAGAAACCAAGCCCCTTATTCCATCAGACCATTTCATAGTGTTCCCGAAAGAGATGCTCTCATCAAATCATGGCAAACAACACAGGAACTCTACTGTGAAGCATAAATCTTTCAATCCCCATCACGGTCTGCACCAGTGTCAATTTTTACAGCACATTTTAATTTAGTTTTCGTTATAGTCTTTTGACTAAAATGTTATAGTTTTAGCCATAATTTAGTCATCTGAATTGCTTTTAGTTTTAGTTTAGGTTTCGTCGACTAATTACTGTTGTGGACGGTCAGCAGATATTTTAGAATAGAATCAAGTTGGAATGGATGATATATTCTAAGATCTATTTAAGATATAAGCTCAGGTCTATACGCATGCATTATAATAACAGTATACAGTAAAGTGGTCACCAAAACTCATCATTTTCATCAAAGATCTGCTTCTAACTCGGTGTGGACACTCATGAGATGTACAATAGAATCAAGTTAGATTAAATGACATATTATGAGTTTTATTAAACATATAAGGACAGAAGATGGGATATATGTGCATGCTCTATATGCATTTATTCATAGTTATAGTATAAAGCGGAGTTATGTTACCCGAATACTCCTTAAATATAATATGAACACTGTTTTAGACAAAGTTCAAATATATATCCACGCCGCGAACTGAAAACATATTTTAATCCCTACTTTATTTGCCTTTTAAGTGCGGGTAGCTTGCCCGCAGCTTCAGGATGACATGCCTGCAGATGTGGTTTAAACTTTGTTGTATTTTTACCAGAGATGGCGCCCCACACGGTTTCCAAAGAGTCTTGTTTTTCTTGATATCAAATGAGAAATGTGCCCACATATCGACTCTCCTCTTTCGCCCAGGTGCTGATATTGTCAAGCTAGTATGGTCTTTCCCAGGGTTTGATGAAACATCTGCATCTTACCGCATTACTGATTGGATCGCTACCCAACTCATCCCGCCTTTCCACAGATACTCAAGTTATCATTGGATCTTTTCCTAACTTGTAAGATCTGATTGGATGTCGTCTATGCCAAACATTTTCGTCTCGTTTTTATTTGTTGACAAGGGTGTCAATTAATTTCGTCCTAGTTTTTGTCGTGTTTCATTCATTTCAGTTTAGTCATCGTCTTGTTTTAGTTAGAAAAAAAGGGTCATTGACGAAAACTATGACGAAAATCATTCGTCAACAAATTTAACACTGGTCTACACAGCCCAGAAATCTGGGTACAGAGGGGCTAAAACTCACAAAATTCTTGCCATGCCTCACCCTAAAAGTTCTCCCTCTATGCAAGGCTTCAGGTGCAAACGGACGGTACATTTTCATTTTTGTTTAAAACTGTTAAAGGCAGTTTCTGTTCGGCTGAAACTAGTTGATCACCTTTGACTGCAGTCACAAACTTGCTTCTGGTCAAGTGTGCCTTTTTTGAGTGGACGTTTGTGCGTAGCCTAAGAAAACGCATCATTATCCTATAGAAAGACAGGAAGCAATAGCTAAAACAGGAGTAAACAAAGAGCAATAGGAGCCAGCACAAGGAACAAACCAACGAGATAGAGAACACGAGGCAAATGAGAAGGAGGGTTTAAGCACAGCAGGAAAGGGGTCGGATAGGAGCTACGAAGGATGACGTGGTTAACGAGCTGTTCTGACAACATCCTGACACTTTCTGCTTTAGTCCAGACCAAGTGAGCCGCAATAGAAGCATAAACAGACCCTAACAGCCTAGCCTAGGAAAGATAAAGCCGTGCTTTTAGGAGAAGTTAATTATTAACGGGCTAGATATGGAAGAGTTTTTTGAGAAAAAGAGAATTAAAAAAATTATACTGCGAGAACATGGAACGCAATAAGATGTAAAACATAACCAGATCACAAAAGAAGGGAAAACACAATTAAAGGACAGAACGGGGGAACACAAGCCAAAAACGTACAATAAAGCTAATAAAGGCATCCTCCAGAGAGGCGGTGTGGGTTTTCACTGCACCCCCACCCCTCCAGTCAGAGATGGCTAAATTCAATGCATTGGGACTGAAATGGGGGTGGAAGTGGGCGGTTTTCCATTGGAAACGGGATGAATTAATCAAAAGTTGGACCAGGAATATTTACAAAGGACTACAAGGGTTTTAACTATAAATTATAAAGACTTTGGTCTTCTCTTTAGTCTCGGACATGCTTTTGATCTTTATTTCACTATGGTCTGCTCCAGGCACTGACATGACACTGACTAGAAATGGATCTAATATCTGAATGGTTGAATAATTCAAGCACGTCTTTTAAGACGTTACCAATGCAGTGCCTTTTCATGTCAGGTATTCCTATGACTTGAAGGGAAAGTGTATAAAAATCTTAATTATATAACAAAAATCCCACCCTGGACCAATACTTTGGTGGTTGCCACCACCTTGCCTACTCTCCCTGGCCAACTTGCTCAAGCTAAGTGAGACTGGCTGGAGACCGTTAATGAACTGCAGTTTTCAACTGGATTGAGGGCTGGGCCAATCTAGTACATTTATGTTCTTGCCAACAAGGGTCGTCCTGTTGTTGGAAGGTGAACCCACGTCCTAGTGGAACAGATTTTCTTCAAGGATTGCCCTGTATTTGGCTCCATCCAACTTGCCTTCTACCCTGACCATTTTCCCAGCTCCCACAAATGAAAAACATGGCCAGTTAAGTCAAGTCAAATTTGATTGTATTTGCTCTGTTAACAACAGACTTTGTCTCAATGCAACTTTACAGACATCAGGTCCAAAACCCCTGTTGAGTAAACCAAAGGCCCAGAAGTTACATTTTTGATATCTTCAGACCAGAGGACCTTTTCTAGAAGTTTTCTAGAGTCTCCCAATCTTTCTTCTCACCACTATTCTACTCATGTCTAGGAAATCCCATTTCAGCTGCAGATCTCTCCAGCTTCTTCAGAATAGCTTTCAGCATTTTCTCTGCTCCCTTAATGGGCCACTGAGTTTTGATGGGTGACCTTGTCTCAGCAGAGTCACAGTGCTGCCACCACTATGCTTCACTGTGGGGATGGTGTTCTCAGAGTTTGGCTTGCGCCATATAAAACACTTTTTGACGAAGCCAAGACGTTTTGGTCTCTTCAGACCAGAGGACCGTTTCTAGAAGTTTTCTAAAGTCTGCAGCATCCATTCGGTCATTTTTCTTCTTGCCACTCTTCCACTTGTGTCCAGGAAATCTCATCTCAGCCGCAGATCTCTCCAGCTTCTTCAGAGTAGCATTCAGCATCATGATTCCTTCTCTGATCACTGCCCCCCTTAACTGGCCACTGCGTTTTGATGGACGGCCTTGTCTCAGCATCGTCATGGTTATCTTTTTATAACCACAACGTGATCGATACTTCCCTGTCATGTTGTCCCAGACCTGTTTTGATACCACCTTTTCTTTTCTCAAGTTCTGGTTCCTCCCAGAATGAGGACTGTTTCTTGGATTGTCCCCTTGTACAATTGGATCAGTCGTAAGTCGTCTTGGATCAGGGCCTCTGATGAATGGTTAGGAATTAATGTAAATGTGAATATGAGCATGTTCTAGTTGGCTAGCATTTAACCTTGGCATTTAACCATGAACTGACAAGCCTGCAGAAACCCATTAAGCTTTAACATTAAGAGAGTTTAGCAGACGCACTCACCCGGAGTGACTTATAGCTAATACAATCTTAAAGTACAATTCCAGCAATTTTGGGTTAAGGATCATCTGTGGCAGCTATAGAACATTGTAAACACAACACAGAAAGAAACCGGAGCAAACCCATTAATACGGAGTCTATTCCCTACATAAATATTTAGACATGTAATATTTGCTTAAGTATTTGTCTTCAACAGCGTTGACAAGGTCAGTCCTTCAGAACTTGCGCAACAGCGGATAAGTGACGTGACCTAGACACCGTCGCCAATGATCATTGACACTGGGGAGCCTCTGGGAAGACAGAACGCACATATACATACACAGACACACTGGACTTTCTGGTGCCAGGAAACCACTTCTGGACATAAAGATGGCAGGACACAACCCAGACTCAAACCTACCAGTGGGCTACAAACTGGCCTAGCAACAAGCAGAGCACTGGTACACGGTGCTTTGGCAGGATGGGGCTACAGAGACTTGGAGGCCCTTGACCCTTTCAGTCCTTCCCAGACCATGTCCAGTACAGACCCTCCTGACATAAAATGTAAAAAAAAAACATAGTGTTTCTTACATTATTGACTTTTATTTCACTGCAGGCAGTATGAACCTGAGATATTTCATGTTTCATATTTGTAGGCCGAGTCTTTGAGGAGCAAAGATGGGCAGAACATCTCCAGTTTGTCAAAAACAGGTGTGAGAAATTGATTGAAATGTTTAAAAACAATGTTCCTCAAAGAAGGATTGGCAGGGATTTCCATATTTCTACAGTGCATTAAATGATTCAAGGACTCTGGAGGAATTTCAGTAAACTGAAGAGGGATGATCTCCAATCCCTCATACTGCACTGCATCAAGAACCGTCCTTCATCAATAGCTGATAGAACCACCTGGGCAAGAGATTACTTTATCAAACCTTCATTGAGCTCTACAATACAGAGTTGCATTCACAAATGGCACTAACAACGTTACTGAGCAAAAAGAAGCCTTATGTTATAGTCATGTCCAGAAACTGTGTCGACTTTTCTGGGCTCAGAGGGATCTGGGATGGACCATCACACAGTGGAGACGGGGATTGTGCTCAGACCAATCAGTATTCCAGACGAAATGGACGCCGTGTGCTCTGGAACAAAGACGAAAAGTCCGAAAAGCCAGGCTCTGTCATGGTATGGGGTTGGGACAGTGCCCTTGACTAAAGTCATTTATACTTCTGCGATGCAGAGAAGTACACTGAGAATTTAGAGCAGTTGAAATATGAAATGAAATTTGGAAATCTCTTCAAATCTTTCTTTGAGAAACATTGTTTTTAAACATTACTATCATTTTCTCAAGCATTTGTTGATAAACAGGAGATCCTCTGATCATCTTTACTCCTCAAAGACTCAGCCTTTTGCGGATGCTGCTTTTGTAACAAATCATGATTATAATCACCTGTTGAAATCACATCATTATTTACATCATTGGCCCTAAATTACCCCCATCCCAACTTTTTTTTGGAAAGTCTCACAGGCCTGAAGTGAAGTGAAATGTGGACCAGGAAAAAAAACCCATGAAATATCAGGAAATATCTCGGTCTGCTTGGATCCGGTAAGTGTGTTGCAGGCATATCCTTAAGACCCCATGGAACTGTGATAACTTGTCGAGGAGGGGGTATAATCTGCTACTTTTAAAGCATTACCTTTAGGAGGCGTTTACCTAACAGGATACCTGATGCAACTCTGAGGTAACTGTGGCTTCATTTGGGCTTCTTTTTTTGGGAAAAGCTTCACACAGATTGCCACAACTTTTGGCTCTCCAACAGGTGAGGGATCAATTAGCCACACCGTTCGGTACAGGTCTCTAATGAACGACTTTCAAAACAATAAAAACACACCAGGCCTAATGTGGAGTTTGCTTGTTAGAGCCTGTCAAAGAAATTGCTTAATTGTTTTTCCTGTGCTGCTTGTTTATGGGGTGTGAAGGGTCTGCGCGCTCCAGTGGTTGCATCAGAATTTTGGAGGCGCACATTCACGCCCCGCTGTCCTCGTTCCGCTTGCTCGCTAATGTCTGCAATTAAGCACGGACTGAGAGCAATCGCAGGCCCTCAGGCGAGTCCGGAGTCGCCCGCACGTAGCACTTATGCAAACGTGGTGTGAGTATACGTTTGTGACTGTGGAGGACTTTGCTCTGTGCCTCCGAGTCCTAACTTCCCAACTGAACAAATGTCAGCGGTTGGAAATGAGCCTCGCACGTACGCCCGTCAGAAAACCATCAGCACAGCGCAGGGCTGCCTCGGTGGTAACATGAGTAAACCTGTGAGAGAGTGTGTGTGGGAGAGTTTCAGCACTCGACTCTTTAGCGTACGTTTCAGTGCTGCTGACCTTTTGCACGGTTCGCGTTTCATAATTCCCAATCCAAATCTTCAACTGTCAGCAGAGATTTGCTAAACATCTCCACCAAAATGGCTGCCCTAAAGCGAGAGAGGGCACGCTCATTGACCTTATGTTCCAAAATTGTTTTTTGTATGGCCTTCCACTTCCCCTCGAGTGGCCACTTGCAGATCAAACGGGAGGGAGGACTGTGTTGTTTCGGCAACAATAACAAGATCTGTGCTCCAGCATCTACGTGGACTGTTTCTCAATTGCTGTACTGCTTAGTTGGTGAGTGAACTGAGGCACGGCCATTGAGATTTAACAGGCTGTTTGTTAAAAACATTTTTGATTACATGTCCCAATATATATGTAAAAGGTTAATCCACCACAGCAACGACCTATACTTGAGTCCCAGGGGTTCCTTTCGTTCAGGTCGTGCATTGTATGTTCTCATAACTATACGGAAGGGGGGAGGGAGTTCCAACATAGGCTCTGGACACCCCCACAAGGCCCCTATCGCCTGGAAAAAGTGGGGGTCAAACAAAAATGAATCTGTTTAAAGCCTCCAGGGGAAACAAATTATTTGTTCCCAGTTTTACCCCTGCTTTACCTGATCAGGGTCACGAAAGAAAGGATTATCCGACCGAGCTCAAACCTGGTTCCTGAGATGGTGTGCTGTCCACCTGAGCGCCACAATACTTAATAGAACCCAAATGATATATAAGGGTGCTGTTTCACAACGTGCTGTTTTAAACTTTTCTTATCGCTACTAAGGCTGCGCAAAAGCAAAGCCCAACCCAGGGTTCAAACCTAGCTACTCAGAAACTGCTGGCTCTTACCAATGAGCCACAGGACCTGTTCAAATCTGCATGGATCTTCCTCCTCTTGTCATTACCATCACTCTAGCACACGTTCCAAACTATGGTTTAGAAGGTCCGAGGTTCAAGCCCAGCACTGCCAGTTTGCCCCTGTTGGACTTGAGCAAGGCCCTTAACCTACAAGTACCAAAATTTGAGCTCACAACCATCTGGTTAGTGTGCATTTGCACCTGTTTACACTTATAACCCAAGTTTATTCTTTGTTTTTGTTTTTTTAAAGGAACTACTGAGGTGACACCTGGGTGGCACTCTAGTCCACCACCACAGGGACAAGGGTTCGAGTTCAAGTAATGCCTTCCAGTTGGGTTAGGCATATAATGTAGAAACGATTGGCTACATCTGAGGAAGGAGATGCTGGTGCTGTTACAACAACCCCTACCCAGTCTGGCATGGGACTGGAGTATCACTCACGCACCCTTGCCCTTGTTTTACGCCCTGTGTTCTCCCGAAATGGTGACAGTGACCAGGAAAAAGTGGGACTAAAGCGTGAGACCGAAATAGTCCAAGGCAGCAAAGCCTTACTAGGTTAGCTCCTTATGTTTGCAGTCATTTACATTTACAGCACAGTGGCACAGCCCCTGTGTGGAATTTGCATGTTCTCCCCATGGGTGTCTTGGTTTTCCTCTGTGTGCTCTGCCCAAAAATGTGTTAGGCCACCTGGAGTGTCCCCGTGTGTATTCACTGTGCGATGGGCTCTGTCACCCTGGCTAGGGTTCGTTCCCGCCTTGCGCCCAAGTTGCCTGTTATGCCTTGGCCCCCCCTTTAACTGGATTATTCAGGTATGGAAAGTGAGTGAGCGAGCGACCAAGCAGTTGAAGGTTACTTGGCCTTGCTCAAGGACCCAACGGGGGCAGTCTGAAAGTTGGCAGTGCTGGGCCTCATTAACCACTCAGTCACCAGTGCCCACTGAATCACGTTAACTCAGTCCTGACAAAGGGGGTCTGAACTACTCTAGAGGGGAAACGTGATGGTGCGTTAAAGATTTAGCCTAGTCATCTCTTACTTCCCTCCCCTTAACATACTTCAGAAGTCCTCCAGACTCTGAATGTGTGTGTGTGTGTGTGTGTGTGTGTGTGTGTGTGCCAATCTGAACATCTCATGTGATGTTTCACCACAGGAAGGACCGTTTTTTAAGCCTGCAGAACGGATAATGTCAGAAAATGTGTTTGGCCAACGTGACTGCGCCCAAAAATACGGCACATTCCCCCTCCATTAACCTCGGCAGCGTAATAAGGGCGCCCCCTGCTGCATAAGAACACTATTAGCTACATTCTCGGCACTCGGGGTTCAGCAGTTAAAACGGACGCTACCTGTGGTGTGTGTGTGTGTTTACCTTGTCTTACTATACTTGTGAGGACCACCCCTGGTAGGAGTGACATTACAAGAACAACTTTTATTTGAAAAACCAAACGGTTTCCTTTTTGTTACTGATCTAAAGGTTAGGGTTATTATTAAGTTAATTAGCTACCGCAGTTATTATGTCAGTTGAAAGTCCTCGCAAGTACAGTACTGACACAAGACAAGTGTGTGTGTGTGTGTGTGTGTGTGTGTGTGTGTGTGGGTGTGTGTGTGTGCTGAGAAAACTTCACTCAGACGTGAAAGTTTGCGTGGCGAGAAGTGAAGTAACCGTCGTTCTGACTACAATCGTCAGTTATTATTATTATATATATTTTTTTTACCTCAGGAAAAAAAAATGCTAAAGTCGAAACCGCGCGCGCGGAGAATCCTGTCAGAGACACAAACTAACTCACCACCGAACACACATACACAACACGACACCTCAAAATCTAACTCTGTCAGCCAGGAGAAGGCGGTTATAGCGATATATTTCGAAATAACCGCCGCGTCGTATATATGTACGTACGTGTGTGTGTGTGTGTGTGTGTGTGTGTGTGTGTGTGTGTGGTATTCCTCTCACGCGCCGCGCTCCTGTCTATGTAGGGCGCTCGCGCAGCAGGTGTTGCGCATCAACGGTCTCACAATCAGAAATCAAGAAATCATACCGAGTTTCGAAAAAACTCGGGCTGGTTCATAATAAGTTACGTCCTCGTGGGTGTGTATTTAAAAAAATGTTTGTGTGTGAAAATAACGTGTTCATTGACAGAAAAAAACGAAATGTAAGGAAATAAACTTACCCAATATCTTCTGTACACGTTTCCAACATTCTAATCGGCGATTACATCGTTGCCCGTGCCATCGTCGGTTAAATCCGGTCAAGTTCACCGATCAAAACGGCGTAAATCCACCATCCAGCAATGTCCTTGTGTTTACCTTGATCATCTCCAAACGGGGTTCGAGATGGAGGGGTTTTTTTTGGAGGGGGGGACCGGGGTGCAATTATTTTTTGTTTGGCTGACTGGAAGTGGTAAACGAATCCGATACAAATTTCTGAGAGTCTCGTGCGCGTTCCGCAGTGGTGCTGATGGAACAGGTCCGCGTGCCCTACTCCTCCGAGGTGGCGACTCCCGTCAGCCTCGCATCCTTTGGGCGGGAAAACGTGCACAAAGCACGACGGAATTGGCACGCGAGAACGACACGGCTTCACCCCTCCACTGGCGACAGGTAGCGTTCCGGTCGGAGAACGGGCAACACCGGCGCAACGGTCTCGAGCGCGTCCACGCGCACGGACGCAACGCCTCCCACGCGCCACATACGACTCACTTCTCCCACACGGACTCGGTTTAATTCGTTCCCGACGCGAAGACGCGATCCTGGGGGTGCGCTTTGTCTGTTAAGAACGCACGTTAAGCGGGAGTCTGGTAAGTTCATTCATCAAAATCTCGGATTAATCCCAGGTAATCCTCCAGCTTGTACAAATGCTGTAAACAGACTGTCTCAGTGGATGCGTCTTCTTCTTCTGCTTCTCTCTCTCTCTCTCTCTCTCTCTCTCTCTCTCTCTCTCTCTCTCTCTCTCTCGCTATTTTCTCTCAATACCTTTCCATCTGTCCTGATACCTCTTAACATTTCCAGATAGCACCCACAGGGGTTCTTCACACCGACCCTTAAAGCTCTCATTTGTGAACCTACACCAAGCAAAAAAGTCACATAAAGGTGGTTCTGCAAGTCGAAAGTGGCCACCTTGAACCATAAACCATGCAAAAAAAAAAACCTTTCAAGCAGCAAAGAACCAAGCTTCAAAATTGCCTCTGCAAGTCACAATGGCCCATGTGGACCCATTGAGCACCCAAAACAATCTTTTCAGGAACAGCAAAGGACCTATTGGTAATGGGTTTTAAAAGAGAAAATGGTCCAAACAGGAACTGCTCTTTATTAGTTGTGAAGTATTGGCGTGCCTCAGGGGTCAGTGCTTGGCCCGCTTTGATTCTCTCTGTACATGCTGCCAATAGGCTCAGTTATTCGTAAACATGGCATTAGTTTCCACTTGCTATGCAGATGATACCACAGCTGTACATATCAGCCAACCTAATGACAGCCTTACAATCAAAAAAATTGAGGGACTGTGTAAAGGAATAAAAGATTGGATGTTATTTAATTTTCTCTTACTTAACTCTAAAGCTGAGGTTCTATTAGTGGGACCCAATGCTGTGAGAGACAGGTTGGCTACATCTATCCTAAATCTAGATGGCTGTCCAGTACTGCCCAGTCCCATCTGTAAAAAACTTAGGTGTCACATTTGATTCAGATCTCTCCTTTGATGCGCACATTAGCAAGCTATCACTCGAATTGCTTTCTTTCAATTACGTAATATCGCTAAACTTAAAAATATCCTCTCTTTTATTAATGATGCAGAGAGAAAACGGTTCATGCATTTATACCCTCAGGGTGGATTACTGTAACGCTTTACTTACTGGATGCTCCAGTAAATCTATAAATAAACCACCCCGAGTGCTAATTCGAACTAGAAAATCTAATCTAATACACTCCTGTTCTATCTATCATCACTGCACTGGTTACCAGTTAAATTCCGCATTGATTACAAAATACTTTTTATAAACTTGTAAGCTCTACATGGCCGGGCCCCACATATCTGAGTGGAACTCTTAGAGTTTTACAATCCAACTCGTCTACTTCGTTCGCAGGGGTACAGGATTTTTCTTTTAGTTCCTAGAATTAAAAAAGTCACAGCAGGGGGAAAGGCTTTCTCATTACATGGCCTCCCAACTATGGAATAAACTCCCACTTTCGTTTCGAGACTCAGGACACTCTCCAATATTTTAAGTCTAGGCTAAAGACATACCTATTTGCGCAGGGCTTTTGACTAGAATTTTAGACCGGGATGCATTGGCCTTGGGTCACTGGGTCGGAGTCTTGAATTATTATCTGGCCTGACTCGGTCCTTAGCGGGGAGTGTCGAGTGGGCGGTCTGGCTGAACTGGGCTTCAGTCCTTTTGATTCTTGCCTCGTGCATCCTTGCCTTAGAATAAGGGCAGAGCTGGGGGTTCATAGTCAAGAGTCTTATGGTTGATCAGATTGTTGGTTGCTTGTCTTCTGCCTCCCGTGGGGGTTGCTAATTTCTCTCATGGTGATCCCTCTTGGCTGTGTTACCGACCAGTTCTCCTCTTTCTAGCTATGCTGCTTATAGATAGTACCAGTCAAGTCAAGACCTATTTATATAGCGCTTTTTTTGACAATGGGCATTGTCTCAAAAGCAACTTACCAGTTTAGAGTATCTTCTAATAACTACGTTCCATTCCCAAATTGAGCAAGCCTAGGGCGACAGTGGCAAGGAAAAAACTCCCTGGGTGTTATAGGAAGAAACCTGGGAGGAACAAGACTCAAAAAAGGACCCAACCTCCTTGGGAGGCCGTTAGATGATCAATCGAAGAGCGAAAACTACTAAGTCATGGAGTCAAAAGTTCGAATATAAAATGTGAAGTATGCACATCGGCCATTAAGTTGGGCCCGGGTAGGTGGGGCTTGGAAAGCTGATGACGGAAAGCAGCATGAGTGGAGCTGCAGGGAATATCAAACATCATGAGTTGGGGCTGGCTAAACTGCCGGGTACACAGCTCGGAGAGCAAACAGAGAAAATGTAATTACTTATTGATTAAGAGCACAGGGTCTTTAACAATCACTGATTGCCATGTCAATCACTGATGCCATGGTGTAGCATGAGACCCCGGCAGCATTAAGCGGCAGCTAGGGTTTTTTATAGCGGCATAGCTAGAGAGAGGAGAACTGGTAGGAAAACACAGCCAAAGAGGGATCACATGAGACATTGGCAACCCCACGGGAGGCAGAAGACAGCAACCCAATGTCTCTGATGACCATAAGACTCTTTGACTATGAACCCCCAGCTCTGCCCTTAGTCTAAGGCAAGGATGCACGAGTCACGATCACGAGGACCGAAGCCCAGTTCAGCCAGACCCGACACTCCTGGCTAACGGACAAGGCAGGCCGGCAGGCCAAACATGACTCCAGACGCCGGCCCCAGTGACCCGAGTCATCCCAGGCTAAGTCTAACCAAAAGCCTGTGTAAATAAGTATGTCTTTAGCCTAGACGTAAAATTTTGGAGAGTGTCTGAGTCTCGAACGAAAGTGGGAAGTTTATTCCATAGTTGGGGGGCCATGAATGAGAAAGCTTTTCCCTCTGCTGTGACTTTTTTAATTCTAGTAACTAAAAGAAGTCCTGCACCCTGCGAACGAAGTAGACGAGCTGGAATTTAAGACTCACTCAGATAATGTGGGGCCAAGCCATGGAGAGCTTTATAAGTTATAAGAAGTATTTTGTAATCAATGTGGAATTTAACTTGTAACCAGTGCAGTGATGATAGAACAGGACTGATATGATCAAATTTTCTAGTTCGAGTTAGCACTCAGGCGGCTGCATTCTGGACTAATTGAAATTTATTTATAGATTTACTAGAGCAACCAGTAAGTAAGGCGTTACAGTAATCCAGTCTTGAGGTTATAAATGCATGAACCAGTTTCTCTGCATCATTAAAAGAGAGGATATTTTTAAGTTTAGGGATATTACATAATTGAAAGAAAGCAATTTGAATGATGCTGCTAATGTGTGCATCAAAGGAGAGATCTGAATCAAATGTGACACAAGTTTTTTACAGATGGGCAATACTGGGCAATACTGGACAGTCATCTAGATTTAGGATATATGTAGCCAACCTGTCTCTCACAGCCTTGGGTCCCACTAATAGAACCTCAGATCTGAGTTAAGTAAGAGAAAATTAAATAATATCCAATCTTTTATTTTCTTTACACAGTCCTCAATTCTGTTGATTGTAAGGCTGTCATTAGGTTTGGCCGATATGTACAGCTGTGTATCATCTGCATAGCAGTGGAAACTAATGCCATGTTTACGAATAACTGAGCCTAGTGGCAGCATGTTCAGAGAGAATAAAAGCAGGCCAAGCACTGACCACTGAGGCATGCCATACTTCACTTTTGAGAGCTTAGACCTTAGATTATTTATGTGAACAAACTGGTACAGGTCAGTTAAGTAGGACTTAAACCAAGAAAGTGTTTAATCCCTTAATACCTACAGTATTTTCTAGTCAGTTTGGTAAAACATCATGATCTATAGAGTCAAATGCTGCACTTAAATCTAACAGAACAAGAAAAGAAACACATCCCTTATCTGAGGACATTAACAAGTCATTTAGTATCCTAATTAATGCTGTTTCAGTACTATGATGGGGCCTGAAGCCAGACTGAAATGTTTCATAAATTCCATTCCTTTGGAGGTAACTGCAGAGCTGATGACAGACAGCTTCTTCTAAGATTTTGGAACAGAAACATTGGATTTGAAATTGGTCTATAATTAGATATCACACAAGAGTCAAGATTGGCTTTTTTAATCAGTGTTTTGATAACGGCAGACTTAAAGGATTTGGGCACATAACCAAAGGTAAGGGATGAATTTAAAATAACTAAAAGTTGCTCTTTAATACTATGTATTACTTAATTGAGTAAACGTGTAGGAATTGGATCTAATAAACATGTTGATGACTTAGACGAGCTGATCAGTGAAAATAGTTCAGTATTAGTAATTGGGTTAAAATATTCTAATCTTGATTTACAGCTAATTGAACAGATGTCTTTACTAGTGCTGCATCTGAAAGGTTGCTGAATAGTTTGGGGATGTGATGAGCATTGAGTTGATGCCTAATGTTTTCTATCTTCATTAAAGAAAGTCATGAATCATTACTGTTAAAATACACAGAATGGGAGATCTACTTTTCTGTGGGGTTTTTTGTTACCTTGGAGACTTTATGGGGTCCTGTTACTGTTCCCCCCCCTTCCGTCACCTTCCCCCTGTACCCTACTGTTATATCCCTATCATTCCCTTGCTCCTCCTTCTTCCATCCACCCTTGGTTGGCCCTTCTCCTTTTGCCCCCCATACCTCTGTTTTCTCCCCGTTCTCCCTTTAGCTCTTTTTGTGTCCTTACCCCCGTCCCTTTACCTCCCCTCCCCTCTACCCCTTTCCCCCGCTTTTCATCACGCCATCTTCTCTGCTCGTGCTTCTTTCCGCTGTCTCCTCAAAGTCCGCTTCTTCTGCGTGCTCATCGCCTCCAGTCCCCTATTCCTTTCCCTTTCCTCATTCTACCCCCTTCTCTCTTAGCCTTTCCCATTTCCCTCCCTGCGAGCGCGACGGCTCTGTCTTCGCGCCTTTTTTCATGCCTCTATTTTTCCTCTCTGCTCTTCATAACTCGACCTTAGTCGTCGCTCTGCCACCGCGACTCCTTCCCCCTCGGTCTGTACTTTCCCTTACTCCCCTAGATCTATATTCAATTCCCCCCCTCCTTCGTAACTTCACTCAATTCTTTTTCCCCCCACAGCCGCTCTTTATCCCGTTCGCCCAATTTCTCTTTTCTTTCTTTCTTACGGACCCTTTCTTTTGACATTTTCTTGTCCGATTTTTCCATCTTGGTTCTCGCTACTTCATTCTGTCATCCCATTCCTCTCTGCCTTCGGCTCTAATTGTCTCTTCTTGTTTTCCCGCATTTATTTCCCCGCGTTACGCTCCTTTAATTCACTTCATTTTCCTTCCTCCCCCCCTCCCTCGCTCCCCCCGCGACCCCCCCTCTTTTCGTCTACCCCTTTTTTCTGTCTCCTCCCTTTAGTTCTCATTTCTCTTCCCTTCCTTCTCGTCCTACTCTTTACTCCCGCCCATCTTTCCTCACCGGCCCTTCACTTTCTCCACTACTAACCCTTTCTCTCGCTCCTAATCCATGTCTCCCTTTATATATATCGTTCGTACATCTCATTACCTCTCGCGCCACCGCTCCTGCGTTTCGCTCCCCTAGATCCCTCCTTTGTCTCTCTCCATCCCCTTATTCCGATTTTCCATCCTCCTCCCCTCCTCCTCTCGTCCCACGGTCCTCATCCCTGTTGATCCCTTTTTCTCCCCCCGGCCTTATTTGACCGGTTTCCCTGCAATCTCTTAACCATACCCTCCCTTTCTCCCCCCCAGCCCCCTCCGCCCCAGATCAAGTCGTCTCTCTACTAAGATTACGTCCCCTCCCCGGGTCCCCCCTCACTGAATTCGCGATGCACTCCCTTTTTCGGGTTCCGCTCTCGCCCTCCGATATACCCCCCCTTCCCCTCACCATTCTGCGGTCCATCCTTCACATTCTCTATCCTCTCTCTCTTATTCTTTGCTCCTTCTTCTTTTATAACCCAACCTATTGAACTCCTCTACCCTCTTACCTTTCACATTCTCTTCTCTCGCCTTCTCCCCCTCATGTTCGCCCTCCTTTTCCATTCTTTGTCTTTACCATCTATCCATATGCCGGTGTTATCTCCCTCTCATCTCTCTCTCTCACATACCGCTCCTGCTCCCTTTACTCCATTGATTCCTTGAGGAGAGTCACTTTCATGTGGGTTTTTGGTACATTGGAGGCTTTATTAAGAGAAATCTTGGATTATTCTTATTTTTCTCTATGATTGAAGAGAAGTAATGCAGGCTTTAGCTTTAGTGAGGCATGCTTATACTTTACCATGCTGTCCCTCCAAGCAACCTTAAAACACACCTCCAATTTACTATGTCTCCACTTGAGCCTCTAAAGACAAATTCCGTGTTCGAGACGTGCTTAAGGTAAAACGGGGGTTGTCAGTAGACCATGGTGCTAGCCTTTTTTCCCTAAGATGCGGTGTTTGACCTAGCAAGGAGTAAAATCGTGTCCAGGGGGTTGAGCGAAGCAACACATGCTAATTGGTCCATTTACACACTTCAAGATGAGTGATCTCCGTAGGTGTATTAAATTTCAAGTCTGGTAGTTTTTTTTAATAAACGCAGCTGGAGTAGCATTTTGTGATAGGCGCTTGGTGTGAATAACGAGGGCAGAATGATTTATTATTAGAGATAGCTCAAATACTAAAAGATAGTGATCTGAACATCGAATCACTTTGTGGGAAAAAAACATCAAGGTTATCTATTATTGATACCCAAATGTTAATATGAACCCAGACTGATCTGCGGTTGCACACAGGAGTAGTTTCGTAGCTTGCAGCTTTTTACCTTTGATATACTTTATTCCCCGATCGCATCTGTATCTTATATAATCGTATATATAGTAGGTTTTACAAACATCTTAATCATTTTAATTCTCGTACCGGCGGATTATATTTTTTTGCCGCTAACTCGTTATTTAGTAACTTTACAGGTAGACCGCTGTGGTTTGCAGTTAGTAGTTAGCCCATTAGCTAATTACCAGAGTTGCGTTCTTCTTCGCAGTAGTGTGTGTTTTTATAACTTTTTTACAGTCGTTTACCACTTTCTTTCTGAAAACTTATTTTTTTTAGTGAGGTTTTTGTGTTGACTTAACTTGTATTAACGCTTTAATCAAGCATTGCATTGGACCATCGACTGCAGCTGAACCATATCTTCACTCGGCACCCCACAACACCACCCGAAGCTAAGTACTTTTAATTCATTAATTGTACTAACATGGCTTCTGCTGTGCTTGTTCCCTGTGCCGAGTGTGGCATGTTTAGCTATTCTTCCTCTGTCATTAGTTTAAATTTTACTTGTGATAGGTGTAGGCTTGTAGCCAGTCTGACGGAGAAGATTGTAGTTTTAGAGGCGTGCATCCAGACATTAGAGAAGGCTAGCTCAGCTCCTAGCTAAGCAGATCTGGATGCCAAAGGTGAAGTTAGAGCCCCCATCTCGGCAGAGCCCTCGCAGCAGGACAAGTGGGTGACGGTTCAGCGATGTAGTCATAAGGCTAGTCCACAAGAGCACCACTCTTTACCTGTTCACGAGTCCAACAGGTTTGCCCTCCTCAGTGATGCACCCACTGAGCAGCCTGTTGAAAGAGCTCTGGTCATAGGTGACTCTATTTTACGACACGTGAAAGTAGCTACCCCTTTAGGGACACCAGCAGCTAGAGTTACATGTATCCACGGAGCTAGAGTGCCGGACATTGTAACGATTCTTAGTGAACTCGAGAGCCGTAGATTCTCTACGATAGTTATTCGTGTAGGGGCTAATGATATACGCCTTCGTCAGTCAGAGGTTACTAAGGCTAATTTTGTAGAGGTGGTTAGAGTGGTGAAGGCGATGTCCGATGCAGTAGTGTGCTCTGGCCCCATCCCAATGCGGCGAGGTGACCAAGCCTACAGCAGGTTATGGTCGCTGAACTGCTGGCTGTCCAAGTGGTGCTCTGAAAACAACGTGGGCTTTATAGACAACTGGACAGCCTTTGAGGGTAAGCCTGGCCTTTTAGGATGGGACGGTGTCCATCCCACTCGGAAGGGTGCCGCTCTCATCTCCTGCAACATTGCCCATAGTCTTATGGCCCGATTGGTTAGGGGCTGACTATCCAGAGCAGGGGTCAGGCAGCAGACAAACCGGCTTAACCAACTGTCTGCTGGTAGCCATATACCGTCACCCAGAACCCACATTATTGAAACTGTGTCTGTTACCCGCATCTGCCCTAAACGTAAACGCTCTCAAAAGGTCTGTTTTAATAACCTCATTAGTATAAAGAGATAGCTTCCCAGATAGCACAAATAGCTCCCAAAGAAATAACAACATTAGACTAAAGCTAGGATTACTTAACGTTAGATCACTTACAAACAAAGCAGTGATTTTAAATGAAATAATCACTGATAAACGTTTACATGCTCTCTGTCTCACTGAGACTTGGATTAGACCTGATGAATATTTAGCCTTAAATGAAGCCTCACCTCCTGGATGCAGTCATGCTAATCGCCCTCGTCCTAATGGTCGGGGGAGGCATAGCCACAATTTTTGACAAAGAGCTAGGTGTTACAACTAAATCCCATTACAGGGCTAATGAAATACTGATTCTTAATGTGACTGATCCATCATTATGGAAGTCAAAACCACATTTTTTTTCAGCTTATCACTATTTACCGTCCTCCTGGTCCCTATTCAGAATCTTTTTAGGAATTTGCTAAATTTCTTTCTTGCTTAATACTGTCAACAGATAAGGCTTTAATTGTAAGTGAGTTCAATATTCACTTTGACAATGAACAGGATCCACTTAGAATTGCTTTCGAATCCATCTTAGAATCCATGGGTATCACTCAGAATGTGATGGGACCAACCCACCGCTGTAATCATACTTTAGATCTAATATTAACATTTGGTATCAATATAGATAACCTTGATGTTTTCCTGCAAAGTGATTCGATTTCAGATCACTATCTTTTAGTATTTGAGCTATCTGTAATAAATAAAATCCTTCTGCCTCGTTATCACACCAAGCGCACTATCACATCTGCTACTCCAGCTGCGTTTATTAAAAACCTACCAGACTTGAAATTTAATACACCTAAGGAGAGAAATCACCTTGAGTGTGCAAATGACCAATTAGAATGTGTGCTTCGCTCAACCCTGGACACGATTGCTCCTGCTAGGGTGAAACGCATTAGGGAAAAAAGGCTAGCACCATAGTATAATGACCACACCCGTACCTTAAAGCAAATAACACGGCATCTAGAGCGCAAGTGGAGACATAGTAAATTGGAGGTTGCTTGGAGGGACAGCATGGTAGAGTATAAGCATGCCCTTATTAAAGCTAAGGCTGCATACTTCTCCTCAATCATAGAGAAAAATAAGAATAATCGAAGATTTCTCTTTAATACAGTCTCCAAATTAACAAAAAACCCCACAGACTCTCCCATGCTGTGTAATTTTAACAGTAATGATTTCATGACTTTCTTTAATGATAAGATATTAGACATAAAACTCAATGCTCATCACATCACCAAACTATTCAGCCACCTTCCAGATGCAGAACTAGTGAAGACATCTGTTTAATGAGCTGTAAATCAAGATTAGAATGTTCTGGAGAAAAAATTGAGGATCAAAAATATCAAGGAGAATCAAATACAAACAAACCTTTGCAGAACCTCAAAGATGAAGCAACTTAGATGAAAGGACTCTGTTCAATTTGCCGTACAAGAAAAGGGGACAGCTGCGGCTGTTAGAGACATAAAGTAAAGACTGAACTATCCGCACTGAATTCAGACCGGCTAAGTCATCAACAGTTTGTGTAGATCCAGATTCCTACACGTCTACTCAAACAAGTTATTACCTAGTGTTATAGAGCAGTTAGTGTTAGTTATTTTAAATTCATCCCTTACCTTAGGCTATGTGCCCGAATCCTTTAAGTCTGCCGTTATCAAACCACTAATTAAAAAAGCCAATCTTGGACCCTTGTGTGATATCTAATTATAGACCAATTTCACAATCTACCGTTTCTGTCCAATAAATCTAGGAGAAGCTAAAAAGCTGTCTATCAGCAGCTCTGTAGTCTACCCCTCCAAAGGAATGAAATTTATGAAACATTTCAGTCTGGCTTCAGAGGCACCATTCACAGTACTGGAAACAGCATTAATTAGGGACGAAATGACTTTTAATGTCTCAGATAATGGGACCTAGAAGGATTTGTCCTTTTTCTTGGTTCTGTTAGATTTAGTGCCGCAATTTGTTATTTGGCGACCCACCTTCCGGCGCGCCTTCCGTGGCGACACGGGAACACTTCTCTCGCCTAGAGACAGACCTATCCGCAGGGAGCGGTTCGAGGGACCCCCTGCTGCAGCCTGCGGGAGGAGAGCTGGGGTTCGACCAGATTAATTCGTGAGCAGCGGCACTAGATCCTTTACTCAACATACTAGAACTAAGTGACTGTAGGTATTACCGGGGATCAGCACTTTTCTATGGGTTTGAAAATCCTACTTAAACTGACCGGTGGTACACCATTTGTTCATATAAATTAATCTAAGATCTAAGCTCTCAAAAGTGAAGTATGGCGTGCCTCAGGGGTCAGTGCTTGGCCCGCTTTTATTCTCTCTGTACATGCTGCCACTAGGCTCAGTTATTCGTAAACATGGCATTAGTTTCCACTGCTATGCAGATGATACACAGTTGTACATATCAGCTAAACCTAATGACAGCCTTACAATCAACAAAATTGAGGACTGTGTAAAGGAAATAAAAGATTGGATGTTATTTAATTTTCTCTTACTTAACTCAGATAAAACTGAGGTTCTATTAGTGGGACCCAAGGCTGTGAGAGACTTGTTGGCTACATCTATCCTAAACCTAGATGGCGGTCCAGTACTGCCCAGTCCGTCTGTAAAAAACTTAGGGGTTACATTTGATTCAGATCTCTCCTTTGATGTGCACATTAGCAGCATCACTTGAATTGTTTTCTTTCAATTACGTAATATCGCTAAACTTAGAAATATCCTCTCTTTTAATGATGCAGAGAAACTTGTTCATGCATTTATAACCTCAAGGTTGGATTACTGTAACACCTTATTTACTGGATGCTCTAGTAAATCTATAAATAAACTTCAGTTAGTTCAGAATGCAGCTGCCCGAGTGCTAACTTGAATTAGAAAATTTGATCATGTCACTCCTGTTCTATCATCACTACACTGGTTACCAGTCAAATTCCGCATTGATTACAAAATACTTCTTATAACTTATAAAGCTCTACATGGCCTGGCCCCACATTATCTGAGTGACCTCTTAGAGTTTTACAATCCAACTCGTCTACTTCGTTCGCAGGGTGCAGGACTTCTTTTAGTTCCTAGAATTAAAAAAGTCACAGCAGGGGGAAAGGCTTTCTCATACATAAACTTCCCACTTTAGTTCGAGATTCAAACACACTCCAAATTTTTTAGTCTAGACTGAAGACATACCTATTTACACAGGATTTTGGTTATATTGGGATGCATGGCTCGTGTTACTGGGGCAGATTCTGGAGTCATATCTGGCCAGCCTGCCTTGTCCGCTAGCCGGGAGTGTCGAGTGGGCGGTCTGGCTGAACTGGGCTTTGGTCCTCGTGATCTGACTCATGCATCCTTGCCTTAGGAATAAGGGCAGAGCTGGGGGTTCATATATCAAAGAAGTCTTATGGTAATCAGAGACGTTGGGTTGCTGTCTTCTGCCGTTGGGTGCTGTCGTCTGCGCTCGTGGGGTTGCCAATGTCTCATGTGATCCCTCTTGGCTGTGTTTCCTACCAGGTTCTCCCTCTTTCTAGCTTTCTAGCTATGCTGTCTAATAGCTAATGCATGCCGGGGTAGGTCTCAGTGATACACTTGGCATCAGTGATTGACATGGCATCAGTGATTGTTAATAGACACTGTGCTCTTAATCAATAACTAATTACATTTTCTGTTTTCTCTCCGAGCTGTGTTCCGGCAGTTCCGGCCCTAACACATGAAGTACATCTGGATGGAGCTCCACTGTGCATAATTCACATTTTATTCGACCATGACTCCATATGACTTTTAGTTTTCGTGTCTTAGATGCAGTATCATTCATTACCCCGGCCTCACTTAATGTCGTATCTGTGCATACAGTCACATTGTTTTATTACGAACTGTTTGACTCCATGACTTTTTAGTTCGCTCTTAGACTTCCCCTCCCCTTTATCAATCTACGCCGATAAAAGGAGGTTGGGGTCCTTTTGAGGTCTGGTCCTCCCAATGTTTTCCCCTTCCTAGAACTAGGGAGTTTTTCCTTGCCACTGTCGGCCCTCAGGCTTGTCAATTTTGAGATTGGACGTAGTTATTAGGAGATAATCTAAACCTGTAAAGTGCTTTGAGGACAATGCTCCATTGGTAAAAAGCGCTATATAAAATAAATCTGGACTTGACTTGACTTGATATTAGATCTAAAGTATGATTTACAGCGGTGTTTTTGGTTGGGTCCCTTCAAATTGAGTGATAACCCATGGATTGAAGAGGACCGAAAGCAAGTTTAAGTGGATCATGCTCATTGTCAAAGTGAAGTGTATGATTGACAAGCGGTGTGTTGGTCCCCTTCAAATTCCTGAGTGATACCCATTGATTCTAAGATGGACTCGAAAGCAATTTAAGTGGATAAGCTCATTGTCCAAAGGGAATATTGCAAATACCTGGTACAATGAAAGTTAGCCTTATCTGTTGACAGTATTAGCAGATAGAAAGAAAGTTAGCAAAATCTGAAGAAATTCTGAATAGGGACCAGGAGGACGGTAAATCAAGTTCAGTCAAGTCAGATTTATTTATATAGTGCTTTTTACAAATGGAGCATTGTCTCAAAGCAACTTTACAAGTTTAGATTATCTCCTAATAACTACGTCCAATCCCAAGTTGAGCAATGCCTAGGGGCGACAGCAGGGCAAGAAAAAATCCTGGGTGTTATAGGAGAGAACCTTGGGAGGACCACCCAGACTCAAAAAGGGACCCAACCTCCTTGGGCGGCGTAGATGATTAATCTAAGAGCGAACTAAAGTCATGGAGGTCAAAGTTCGAATAGAATTGTGAAGTATGCACATCGACATTAAAGTTGGTCCGGGGTAATGATGATAAATCTAAGAGCGAAACTAACAGTCATGGAGTCAAAGTTCGAATAAAATGTGAAAAAGTATCACATCGACATTAAGTGGCCCGGGTATGATTGATAAATCTAAGAGCGAAACTAAAGTCATGGAGTCATGGTCTAATAAAAAAATAAAATGTGCATTATGCACAGTGGAGCTCCATCAGAGATGAACATCAATGTGTGGGGCGGAACTGCCGGAAACACAGTCGGAGAGAAAACAGAAAATGTAATTAGTTATTGATTTAAGCCATATGTTTATTAACAATCATGATGCCATGTCAATCACTGATGCCAAGTGGTAGCATGAGACCCTCGGCAAGCATTAGCTATAGCAGCATAGATAGAAAGCTAGAAAGAGGAGAACTGGAAGGAAAAAAGCCCAGCCAAGAGGGATCACTGAGTCAAGTCAAGTCAAGTCAGATTTATTTATATAGCGCTTTTTACCATGGAGCATTTGTCTCAAAGCACAGCAACTTTACATGTTTAGATTATCTCCTAATAACTTACGTCCAATCTCATCAAATTGAGCAAGCCTAGGGCGGACAGTGGCAAGGAAAAACTCCCTAGTTCTAGGAAGAAACCTTGGGAGGACCAAGACTCAAAAAGGGACCCAACCTCCTTGGGCGGCGGCGCGTAGATGATAAATCTAAGAAGCGACTTAAAGTTCATGGGAGTCCAAAGTTTGAATAGAATGTGAAGTATGCATCATCTACATTAAGTTGGCCGGGGTACTGATGATAAATCTAAGAGCGAAACTAAAGTCATGGAGTCATGGTCGAATAAAATGTGAATTAGGCACATCGAAAATTAAGGGGGACGGGGTGGGCCGAGACAAGGGAGGAGAGCGGTACCCACTCTTTTCCATAGGTATTTGATGCCGGGTTCTATGATGATAAATCCTAAGAGCGAAACTAAAGTCATGGATTCATGGTCGAATAATCGAATCCAATGTGATGCGAAGGAGAGCGAAATGTAATTCACAGTGGAGCTCCATCAAGATGTACATCATGTGTAGGGCCGGAAACTGCCCGGAACACAGCTCGAGAAAAAAAGAAAATGTCATTAGTTAGTGATTAAGAGGGGGGAGGAGCAGGAAGGGACAAAAAGGGGGGGAGCATCGAAATCCAAACGAGAAAGGATGCGGAAAAGCGGCATAGGGAAACAAATGGATGGAAAAGGGGAGAGGTGGGAGGACGGGGTTGTGTATCACTGATGCCAAGTGTAGCATGATACCCCGGCAGCATAGCTATAGCAGCTAGCTAGAAAGAAGCTTTAGAAAAGAGGAGAACTGGGTAGGAAATATACAGCCAAAGAGGGATCACATGAGACATACGGCAAACCCACGGGAGGCCAGAAGACAGCAACCCAACGTCTCGATCACCCATAAGACTCTTCTTTGACTATGGAACCCCCAGCTCTTCCCTTATTCTAGGGCAAGGATGCATGATTGGAGTCAGATCACGAGGACCAAGAAAAAACAAAAAAAAGCCCAGTTCAGCAAGACGCCCACCCGACACTCCCGGCAAGCGGAAAAGGCAGGCAAGGGCCAGACATGACTCCAGACTCCGCGCCTCAGCAACCCAAGCCATGCAACCTGGTCTAAATCTTAGTCAAAAGCCTGCGTAAAATAAGTTGTCTTTAGCCTAGACTTAAAAACTTTGGGAGGGGTGGTGTGTCTGAATCTAGAACGGGAACGAAGTGGGAAGTTTATCCATTAGTTGGGGGGGCATGTATGTATGAGAAAAGCCTTTCCCCTGCTCTGTGACTTTTTTTAATTCTAAGAACTAAAAGAAGTCCTGCACCGGCGAACGAAGAGAAAAGTAGACGGAGTTGGATTGTAAAACTCTAAGAGTGCCACTCAGATAATGTGGGGCCAGGCCATGTAGAGCTTTATTAAGTTATAAGAAGTAATTTGTAATCAATGCGGAATTTGACTGGTAACCAGTGCAGTGATGATAGAAAAAATAAATCAATAAAATAAAAGTGATAAGCTGAAAAAGAGTGTGGTTTTGACTTCCATAACGATGGATCAGTCACATTAAGAATTAGTATTTCAAAAGAATTAGCCTTGTAATGGAATTTAGCTGTAACACCTAACTCTTTGTCAAAAATTGTGGCTATGCCTCCCCCCCGACCATTGGGACGAGGGCGACTAGCATGACTGTATCCAGGAGGTTAGGCTTCATTTAAGGCTAAATATTCATCAGGTCTAATCCAAGTCTCAGTGAGACTTGCGTGTAAGCGTTTATCAGTGATCATTTCATTTACAATTACTGCTTTGTTTGTAGGTGATCTAATGTTAAGTAATCCTTTACTAGACTAAATCCTAGCTTTAGTCTAATGTTGTTATTTCTTTGGCAGCTATCTGTGTTTATACTAATGAGGTTATTAAAACAGACTTTTTGAAATCGTTTACGTTTAGGGCAGATGCGGGTAACAGACACAGTTTCAATAATGTGGGTTTGGGTGACGGTGCATGGCTACCAGCAGACAGTTGGCTAAGCCGATCTGTCTGCTGCCTGACCCCTGCTCTGGATAGTCAGCCCCTAACCAATCGGGTCATAAGACTATGGGCAATGTTGCAGGAGATGAGAGCAGCACCCTCCCGAGTGGGATGGACACCGTCCCATCCTAAAAGGCCAGGCTTACCCTCAAAGGTATATAGCCCACATTTTTTTCCGAGCACCACTTGGACAGCCAGCAGTTCAGCAACCATAACCTGCTGTAGGCTTGGTCACCTCGCCGCATTGGGATGGGGCCAGAGCACACTACAGCATCGGACATCCCTTTTGCCACGCTAACCACCTCTACAAAAATTGGCCTTAGTAACTCTGACTTGACAAAGGGTAATATCATTAGCCCCTACATGAATAACTATCCTAGAGAATCTGCGGCTCTCGAGTTCACTAAGACTCATTACAATGTCCGGCACTCTGGCTCCAGGGATACAGAGAACTCTAGCTGCTGGTGTCCCTAAAGGGGTAGCTAGTTTCACGTGTTGTAAAATAGAGTCACCTATGACCAGAGCTCTTTCAAAAGGCTGCTCAGTGGGTGTTTCACTGAGGAGGGCAAACCTGTTGGACACGTGAACAGGTAAAGAGTGGTGCTCTCGTGGACTAGCCTTACGACTACGTCGCCGAAACATCACCCACTTGCCCTGCTGCGAGGACTCTGCCAGGGCTGGGGCTCTAACTTCACCTGTGGCATCCAGATCTGCTAAGCTAGGAGCTGAGCTACCCTTCTCTAATGTCTGGATGTGCGCCTCTAAAACTACAATCTTCTCCGTCAGACTAGCTACAAGCCTACACCTATCACGAGTAAAATTTACACTAATGACGGAGGAAGAGTAGCTAAACATGCCACACTTGGCACAGGGAACAAGCACAGCAGAAGCCATGTTAGCACAATTAATTAATTAAAGGTACTTAGCTTCGGGTGGTGTTGTGGGGTGCCGAGTGAAGATCTGGTTCAGCTGCAGCCGATGGTCCAATGCAATGCTTGATTAAAGCGTTAATACAAGTTAATACAACACGTCACAAAAAACTAAGTCTCAGAAAGAAGGTGGGAAACGACTGTAGAAAAGTTATAAAAACACACACTACTGCAAAAAAAGACACAACTCTGGTAATTAGCTAATGGCTACAAACACAAGCCGGTATACCTGTAAAGTTACTAAATAAAGATTAGCGGCAAAAAAATATAATCCGCCGGTACGAGAATAAAATGATTAAGATGTTGTAAAAACCTACTATATATACGATTATATATGATACAGATGCCATCGGGAATTAAAATAGTTCAAAGGTAGTAAACTGTTAACAGCTACGAACGGCGTGCATCCTGCGTGCAATCGGGGGAGAATGAGTCTGGGTTGCCAGATCCTCGCAATTCTGGCGTCAGTGCTCAGCATTCTCTCAGCGTTCTCTCAGCGTTCTCTCAGGTCCTGGTTGGGTAATGCTAATGCTAATGCTAATGCTGCCGGGGTCTCATGCTACACATGGCATCAGTGATTGTTAATAGACACTGTGCTCTTAATCAATAACTAATTACATTTTCTGTTTTCTCTCCGAGCTGTGTTCCGGTACCAGTTCCTGCCCCAAACATGATGTTCATCCGCTGCAGCTTCACTCAAGCTGCTTCCGTCATTAGCTCCAGCCCCACCATACCCGGACTACTTAATGCCGATGTGCATATTTCACATTTTATTTGAACTATGACTCCATGACTTTAGTTTCGCTCTTAGATTTATCATCTACGCTGCCCAAGGAGGCTGGGTCCTTTTTTGAGTCTTGGTCCTCCCAAGGTTTCTTCCTCATAACACTCAGGGAGTTTTTCCTTGCCATTGTCGCCCTAGGCTTGCTCAATTTGGGATTGGACGTAGTTATTAGGAGATAATCTAAACTTGTAAAGTTGCTTTGAGACAACGCTCCATTGTAAAAAGCACTATATAAATAGATATGACTTGACTTGACTCTTTTAATGTTTCTGCAAGTCGTCGCGATCCACCCAGAATTATTAACCCTAGTCCTAATCCTAGCTGCAAAAAAGGGTTTAGAACCATTAACCATTTAAAAAAACCTTTAGAACAGCCTAGACCCATTCTTTTAAATGGCTCCAAAGGTTGAAATGGTCCACCCAGAGCCATCAACCATCTACATGCTACTCTGGAACAACAAACTCTCCTGGACTTACTGTTAAGGAGTTCTAAAAGCCAAAATGGATCAACCAGAGTCATCAACTATGCAAAGAACACCTTTGCAGCAGTAAAGAACCTTTTAAAGGGTTCTGAAAGTCGTCGTGGTACACCCAGAATTATTAACCTTGGTGGTAATCCTAAATTCTAATCCCAGATAATCATTTAAAAAGCAAATAAACAATTTTGAGGGGATTCTAAAAGGCAAAATATACCACCCAGAACCACTAGAACCATCCAAAAAACTGATTTCTAAAGAGCTCTACAAGTACAAACGGTCCAGGTACTAACCAGAAGCGTTCAAATCATTCATATTACTCTACATGGTCAAATGGTCCAACCTTGGGCCAACCAATGGTCCAATTAACCAATCGCTGGAGAAACGGGAATCGCTATGCTAAACTGTTGTTAACCTTCATGTGAGCTGTCCTGTGAAAATTCCTCCAAATTTCCAGTCATGGGGTGGTAATAAGCTGGAAAAGGGCTGGAGTTACAGCTCTGGAAATTCTCATTGGTGCTTGTATTTGCTTGTATGTACAGCTCAAACTTTCTGAAGTAGCTACTTTGGGGAACTTACTGCACTGCGGCTGATAACTGCCGATTTATTAACGCCAGTGAGACGCTACCAGATGTGCGGCATGGCGGCTCAGACAATTGAACAATCAGGCCTGTTTAGGTTCTCAAATTGCTTAATCAGCCGTAATGGGACTGATCAGCACTTGAGGGAAAAGGGTAAACAGCTCCACTCGAAGTGCCTGACTGCACGGATGTGATTAAGTTGTATTTAGGGTATTCTGTGTACCCAAAGCTCCCACTAGTAGAAGCCAAAAGACACCTACAATTTATGTGTTCGTTTATTCGCCTGGCAGGCGCTTTTATCCTTACAAGGCAAAAATCGAACCCATGCATAAACATGAGTGGTCCAGGATTAACTTGCTCAAGGGCCCAACGCTGATCCTTTTACAGTCTTTATAGTCACTGATCCAGAAGCTTAACTACTGAACTACCGTTGCTCCCAAAGTAAACATAATATACTGTGATAGACTCATCAAAGTACTGTTTGAAATTTGACAGCAGCTGTCGGTTGGCACTGTATGGGCACCGTGAAGGAATTTTAATATTTATTCAGCAAGGAAGTAATAGTGGTGGCTCTGCGGTTTAGGTCCTGTATTACTACCTGGTAGAT